>CAOGCB010675882.1:0-11969 GCA_948266635.1 Cnidoscolus chayamansa
CCCGTGCAAAATAGAAGAAGGTACGAAGTTCTACAGTTGAAACTTGGGGATGGAGGCATATCACTTTCACTTGATACGGAGAGGTTGGCCTTCTCCCATAATTATAAACCATCAAACATAAGCGTATGACATAAGAAAAGGACATGCCTTTTGGTGAACCTACTAGCTGACCAGCCAACAAATATCATTTCTATTTTAAAAAATTCTTTGTTCCATCTCCCAATCTTCTTTCTTTTCTACTTTATGAAACGGTATTTTCTTCCTTTTTTCCCCCCGTATTTTCTGCTTATTTGTCCTTTGGCTTTTTTTTTTTTAAGGTGTAGGTTGATGATGTTATAGCAATGATCAAGTTGAGCCATTTGGCCACAGAACAGGGTGGTTTCCATGAGATCATCCCTAAAGAGCAGTTCTTAACGGTCATGATGATGACTTGGTAGTTTTGAGTTTTTTGACTCTTTCTTTCTTTTATTTTTTTATTTTTATTTTTATTTTATACATCGAATACAACTCTTTCTTGATCTTATAAATTAACGTCTCGAAATCATTTAAAATAAATAAATAAAAATAATATAGTTGATGTTTCCTTAACTTCTCCGTAACCCATGAATCATTGAATATTTGCATATCCAAGAGAATTCTCCCCTGAGTATACTTCTAAATGCTTGACAATTCATTCATTATTAATAAATCTAGGTGTCATACGACAATTGGGTATGATCATATACCCTATTATTAATTTACTGATCTCTTAAAAATAACCAACAAAATCTATCTAGAGATGCAGGACTCTCATCTTCCATATCTCCTGTTCCAATCCATCAACCACCTCTTATTTATCTTCTCTTCTTCTTTCCCCTACATTCCATAACTTTAATGAAGGATTTATATTAAATTCTTGTTATAGTTATACCATTGTTTTGTTTCGCTTGTTATGGGGTTAGTTCAATCCTTCTTAGAGAATGATCCAAGAAAGTTCATCAAGAGAAAAGATAGCGATGCAGGAGAAGCAGGTTTTTATCAAATGAATCCTCTCTTGCTTTCATTTTCATCATTATTTTGCTTAGCATTTGTTTCCCTTCTCCCTTGTTATCGTTTTTAAAGGATTCCTCATGCCTCTCCTTTCATGGAAATACTCTGCCTTTATGATTTCCCTTGTTTTCTTATTTAAAAATTAGAATTTTTTAACGATTTTCCTTTTTGTATGTGGCTTTAATCAGCAATTTTAGTTACTGGATTTGATTATTATCGCATTACTCCTAAATTTCTTATCAAATGACCTCCTGTTACAAGTAAATAGCTTTACAGGAAGAGGACAACATCTCTCTCTCTCTCTCTCTCTGGTGCTTCCCTTGTGGCATTTGTTCATGTAAATGTCCCATCAAATCAGTTTGTTTCCTCTAATCAGCATTCATTTTTGAGACATGATTATTTAACATCTTTATTGGAAAGATCAGTTGATATTCATGGATGATTGTTCCTGTTACATCCCCAACATCTCATCCCTGTTTCTGTTGATTGCTTCTATACATAATTGTGATTTCACCAGAAGCCGGTAAATAGGAGACTTAGTTTGATTTGGCTTCCATATGCAGATGCTTTAGACATTTTTATTTTACCTTATGCATGACTTGATGTATCTTGTTTTTGAATTACTTACTTTTGATAGTTAAAATTATCAGGTCGAGCATTGGAAGAGCTCAGAAGTTCTCTTTACAATGATTTCCGAACTTCAGAAGGAGCCAAGCGCCAACAGCAACGATTCTGTGGGCCGGTTGTGGCTATGACCTTCAATTTCATGGTGGCTGTGGGAATTATTATGACAAACAAATTAGTGAGTGTCTTAAAATTTAATGGTATTGAAATCGTCATGAAATAACTGGTTTTTGGGTGAACAATCTTAAATTTGGTTGGTTACAGGTGATGGGAAAAATTGGCTTTAACTTCCCAATATTTCTCACATTGATCCATTATACCACTGCGTGGATTCTGCTTGCCATTTTTAAGACACTCTCAATGCTTCCAGTCTCCCCTCCTTCAAAAACTACTCCTTTCACTTCACTCTTCTCCTTAGGAGTTGTTATGTCATTTGCCTCTGGCCTTGCCAATGCGAGCCTTAAGCATAACAGGTTACTATTCAGACTTGGGAAAAGATCTTTTTTATTACTAAGCAACTTGTCATTGCCTTAGTCTCTTGTTCGTTCGCATTGCAGCGTCGGTTTCTATCAAATGGCGAAAATTGCAGTCACTCCTACCATTGTTCTTGCAGAGTTTGTTCTGTTCAGAAAAGCTATTTCATATAAAAAGGTTAGCCTAACATTTCTGTACAAACTCTTTCCAAGCAGAAACACCTTTCAGGATATGAATGGATGGGTCAGAACATACAAATGCTTCACGTTTTAACAATGCATCAAAAGCTTGCAGGTCTTGTCTCTACTTATTGTTTCTGCGGGTGTGGCAATTGCAACAGTAACAGATTTACAATTCAACTTTTTTGGTGCTTGCATTGCAATAGCATGGATCTTTCCAAGCGCTATAAACAAAATTCTTTGGTCTAATCTGCAACAACAAGGCAATTGGACTGCTCTTGCGTAAGTAAATACGTACGATAGTTATTCTGAATTCTAAGGTTTCATTTTTATTAACATGTGATTGTAACTTGTAGGTTGATGTGGAAGACCACCCCAGTAACAATTTTGTTTTTATTAGCATTGATGCCTTGGCTAGATCCACCAGGGGCCTTATTGTTCAAGTGGAATCTACACAGTTCATCTGCAATTTTCATATCAGCTCTGTTGGGGTTTCTCCTACAATGGTCTGGTGCTTTGGCTCTTGGGTGAGACTCTGAAACATGAATAATTAGAGAAAACCATGTATGCAATTGAATGTCTTTTAGTTAAATCTTAACTAGATGAATGTTCTGATGCAGGGCAACATCTGCAACTTCTCATGTGGTTTTAGGACAATTTAAGACCTGTGTGATCTTATTGGGTGGCTATCTAATTTTCAATTCAGATCCTGGGTTTGTGAGTATCGGTGGAGCTATCATAGCTCTATGTGGAATGTCAACTTATACATCACTCAACTTAGAAGAGTCCCGTGAAAATTCGATCAGCCAACTTCAGAAGCAAACCTTACCTTTATCAAAATCCAAAACAGAACCTAAAGCAACTAGTGAAGACGCCACAAGCTTAGATGTAATCACAACCAGTAGTGCAAATGTTGTCTAGGAGGGAACGCTTAATAGGACTGCTGTTGTTAGAAAAGAGTATACAGTTACAGTCATAGGAATTTTGAATCAACTAGAGAAAAAAGACGTTGGGTTAAATATGATTGTCCATTGTTCACGCCATCTAAGTCTTTTTAGCCAAAAGAAATATATATATATATATATATATATATATATATAATATCATTCACAAATTTCTAGTGCAATTGTCTTGGCAGAATCTGGAATTTCTACAGGCATGTGGATCTACAGCCACCCATAACTGGGATTCTAGCTTTAATAGGCATCCGAACTTTGCAAGCTTTACCATTTTCTCCATCTCCCTTCAATTGATGATACAATGTACTATTGCATCACAACCGAGAAATTCAAGTTGGCTTAAGAAAATTAATGCTAAAAAAGAGTCCTAAACAAGAAATAATTGAAACAGCAATGACACAAGTTAAACCCATCATTAACAGCTAATAAATAACCAATAAAAAAAATGATACTCGTTTCCTTCATAATGTTCATTTTTTTACAGCTCATAAGATGCCTTTTATATAGAAAATTCATGTCACGTTGCACTCATAGACTTCCACTCAGCATAACGATCACAGTATGAAGCTAACTACATTCTCAAAACAAAATTATTAAGAAAAAGAAAGAGGAAGGATTAAAACCTCTCTGCCAGTCTAGCAGCAACTTGTCTAAGCTTTGAGTATACCTTTCCAGCAGGGGACCCTAAAATTAGGCTGCAGAGAGAATCTCTTGCAACTTTAATGTTTTGAAAAGATCCTAATATGTGAATCTTGGTATCAGCAATGTCAATCCTGGTTTTTGTGGCATTCCCAATAGCAAACTTTGTTTTGCCACCTTTACCTGACAATCTCCCAATGGCACGACATAAGTGCTCACCTCTAAGATCTTCACATCTTTGATTTCAGAATATTCCACATATAGCTCATCCAGTCTCATAAGAGCAATAGCATCTACAACATTGAAACCCACCATGAAAGCATGTACAAAGTCTGCACACTTCTGTAGGTTGCTGACATCAGGTGTATCTGAACTCGTTTTTAATTCAACCTTTCTAGCTTTAAGGTTCATACGGATATCAACCTTCATCTACTCATATATTGGAGAGTAGATTTCCATCCATGCTTTCTTGAGCGGTGAATACCTGTGTGGTGGAACTGAAACCTTTCTGAACTGAACTCGACCATCAGACATCTCATGAGCCTTCAGAGGCTCAAACTTCGGCTTGGATGGCAAAGACCCAGACTGCGTCCTCAACCCATTTGGGATTTGCTTCTGCTTCCATTGAAGCAGGGGCTTCACGTGGCTGCATCGTGAATACACCAACAAGATCTGCAATGACAAAAAGTTGATCATACAATAGTTCAAAGAGCATAAACTCCAATATGAAAGAATTAAATTAATTCCATGCCAAAGGAATTAACTTGACAAATCCGGGTTTTTTTTATCATTATTGACAAATTCAGCAGGGCATCTCCATCAATCAGCTAATATAAAAAACCATCCCAAATGGCCAACAATTATTTGCCACTTAGGCCTCTTAAAAAAAAAGTCTGGTTCCAAGAAAGAAGACCAATCATCAAACATCACCAAATACTACAGCTTTATCTTAGCGGGTATTAAAATTACTCTCCAAATCAATCTGCTTATGCTCTTCGTCACCTCAGCATTTGTAAATACACAAAATATAGGCAGAATCATATACAAACAAAAGGAGCAGAGAGACAAACTACACCAGGTGGCAGGAGAGGCGATGGCCAGCACTTGGAATCCAAGAAGTGGCGGGAGCAAATGGAAAGAGAGGTTTTGTTGGGTTTTAAGAGCAGCTCAAACCCTCAGAACTGAGAGTGGGCTGGGCTTCATGCATTTTGATTTGTGAAGTTGCCATTTCTTGTGAAATTATTTAGTTTATTTTTTTTTATATAATTTTCGTTTATACCTCAAAAATAATCAAATTAAAGAAAACATTTATTCATTTTTATAAGGATATTTTAAAATTAATAATTTACTAAATGAATTGATAGCAAATAGTCTATGAGCAGCTTCTGGCATTTGAATATCATTAAAAAGTCCAGCAAGGAAAAGCTACTTCCTACTCACTTCGTGAACATTAGGCCTTCAAAGAATTTTAAATTTACTCACCAAAACAGATGTAAATAAGTCAGAAAATATATTGTAAGAAGATGGAAGAAGATAACTAAATCCAAAAACATCATTGTTATTACAACATAATAGCACTAGTACTACTATTCAGATTCTATGTAGATAAAAAGGGATTGCACTGATCAATAGAAACAAGATAGCAGCCAACTCTGATTATACCAATTACAGTTTGTATAAATCACTGTTCCCAAAATTCAATTATACAGGCAAGACATCTCACAGGGAAAATTTGGTAGATCTCACCCCTCTTACTCAACCTCCTATAACTTATCAAATTTATGTTTTCAGCACAAGAATTCAAGTTTTCAGCAAAAACAGCACAAGTCTCACCGTCAATATAACAACATATTTTGATGGGTCATATTAGAAAGAGATGGGGAAATGGCAACTAAAACAACACTCAACTCAACAACCAAAAAATAACCTGGACCTATCGTTTTTGTAATGTCAGCATTCTGTATCCCCATCTATATCATATTAACCTAAAATCTCTTGGCTGCACCTTTATATTTACACTCAGATTCCAAAACCATTCTGAGGCTTTCCTTTATCCCACTACCCTCATGTATTTTTACTTTGGGGCCACAGTTGAGGTTTCATCTGCTTAATAATTAGAGTTCCAGTTGATTTGTGCAAGTTGAGTCTGCTGATAAGCACCCGATGGGTGTCCCAGTCCCACAGGTTCAGCCGCTGCAGACACAGCCTGAGATTGTTGCAAGAGTGCATTCACAGTTGAAGGAGCAGCTATTGTCTGCACTGGGGGATAAATTCCAGGGAAAGGGCCATGACCAATCTGTGCAGGGGAGAAAGTCAGGTGTTGTCCCTGAGGCGTGAGGTGGTACAGAGAATTAAGGTGCAAACTGGAAACCTCATGCCCTGACGGAGGAACCCAAGATGAAACATCGCTCTGCATAACAAGTTCCCAAAAATATTATCTGAAATTCAGAACTTCAAAAAAAAAATAAATAAAGAAAATAACCAAGTAAACACTTGAGATTTATACGATGCTGTGGCACTTAGGGGCCATTTGGGAAGGGGTGGAAAATGGAGATGGAGGAGGGGCATTGGGAGGAAAATAGGACAGTGGCGCCCACATGTTAAAAGACAAAATTATGGGGCCAAGAGACCATTTTCTTTCCGAGATCCCCTCTCCCCATTTTTTCTCCCTCTCCCACACCAAGGGTTAAAATACCAAAAAAAATATTAGACTTTCACTATACCATAGATAGCAGGGTTTCAAATTATACATACTATAGTGCATTGAATGCAAGAGAAAAATCATCTTAAATGTAAGATGGGCAGTAAAACCAACCAGTGATCCTGTTGTGTAGATTTGACTTTCCTTCAACTGAGATGTTGATAGATCGTTGTTGCTGGCAGAGCTGCCGGAGGTCACAGCTGAAGCATGATTAAAACCAATAGGGGAAGAACCATATGTACCATATAAAGGTTGAATTCCAATTGGAGCCGGATTTCCAGTGCTAGTTCCTGGCTTGAATTGTGGAAGAGGAAACTTCACACCAGGTGCAGTAGTAGGTGGGGTAAAAAATGCATTGCCTGATGGCTGTTGGGTGAGACCGTTGTGGCTCATGAATTGGTGCATTGGTGGTAAAAAATACGGATTGAAGTAATGCCCATATGGAAAATAGCTAGCAGGATATGGGGGCCTGAAAAGAATTTGATGTGGAGAAGTAGCTAAAGAGTTCTGCACTAGTGGAGTTGGAGTAGATGAAGCTGTAGGATTCTCATTCTACAATTTCACATGGCACAATTTAAAAGCACAGTATCAGGTAAGTGCAGTGAGGCAAGATAAGATCAATTTACAAGAACCAGAATCAGCACAAGCATTTGATATTGGGAGAATATGGAAATTGAATTCAGAAATGTAAGGTACGAACTATCCCAACACCAGATCAAGATGACCTAAAAAATAATGGATTTTTTGCTTCCCCAAGTCATGATTCCCTCTCCCCTCTACACCTTCCCCAAAATAATGATAATAATGATGAGCTTAGGAGAACAGCTACAAAGAAGACACTGCACGAAGTTCAGAACCAAACTGCTGATAATCTATTATTGATTATTCTCAGCTCAACTATTTGTGCCAAAAGACAGTCCCATGAGATATTGCAAGTCGCAACAGTTTCCTTTTTTTGGGGGGCTGAATTTGATTTTAAAAAGCAGTACATGAAAACAGGCAAATAAGTCCAACCACTAACAGTTGTAGGCAATAGGATTATATACTTACAACAAAGCCTGAAAGACGAGAAGCATCTTGTGCCTGAATCTCATGTCCTTCAAAGTGCACAAGGTGACACCCCTGCATGCCTGACATTATTCCAAGACCATAGTTTGGTGCAATTTGAACAGCAGGGTTCTGATTGCCTTCTGGATTCAACATCATTTCCTGCATTGCTTTATCAGGTTTTGAGTCCACAGTTGACACAACATTATCCTCTGAATTTGTTACTTTTTCAATTGATTGTTGTGGAGATTCTGGTTGATCAGAACTATCCACTTGCATTGTCGAAGAAATGCTTTGATTGCTGCAAGCAATTTATTTAATGACAACAAAAACAAATAAGACCAAGAGTTTCTTTTTTCTTTTTGGGTCTGGTAAGCTAAATTATTACCATATTTTCATAAAAGGCCCAAAACAGTCTATAGTTTCAATTGACAGCAAAAATGAGAATATTCAATATCGAGTTAAAAGGTGAAAAAGCTTTGCTCAGACCCTCCACTTTTACAAGTCATACATTCATATGTAGAAAAAATCTTTCTGCAAAAGAATATTCTTGGATATCTAAGTAGACAATTTTTCTGCAGAAGGAATATCTAAATAGGGCAAATTATGTAGGTGGTAGAGTCACTACTGGTCATCCTTAAATCTATATATAACAAAAAGAAAATCTGGGCAAAGATAAGTCAGAAGCTCTATATAAAATGGGAGCCAAGTCAAACATAATATAGTGATCACCAACCTAGAAGTAGGTTCCCTAGCAGATTCGTCAGTCCCCTGCGATGACTCAATAGCATGTGTAGAGTTAATGCCATTGCCAAATATCGATCCAAGTTCAGAATTGGTGTCAAAGCTTCCAAAAGTCAACCCAGTTTTTAAAGCTTCAGGGACTTTGAAGTGATTCGGAAATGTAACATGTCCATTGCGGACAATTTGCTCAGACAACAAGCAAGAAGTGTCATCAGCTTCTACATCCTCCGAAGGAACCACTGCTTAAAAAAAAGTAATTTACAAAAGAAAAATGTGATCTGCAGAAACTGAAAAGAAAAAATATACAGAACTTCGAGGAAATTTTCAGAAAACTAGTTCTAATACCATTCTGAATCATATGAACAAAACTGAACAATCAATAAAACTGCACCTCTTAAAGGGAGAACAGACTCATCCAATGAATTGCTATAACAACTAGAAGGCCCAGTGGACAAAGAATTGTCATTGGATGACACAGAAGGGTGCAGAGTTTCAGATAACTCAAGCTCTTCAGTAGCCTTCGTGTTGCCTGGTAACTTATCTTCATTCAGAGAATGAGTAATTGTAGAGGTTGCCAATTCATTCTTCAGCAACTCTGACGGAACATTACAGGAAACATGTTTATTTCCTTGCATGTCATTCTGTCCATCAGCTCTTCCCTGGCTTCCTACTTCCAGTTTAATTGCAACCACAGAACTAGGATCCTGAGTCATAGATGGTGCCAATACAGGTTTCAAATCAGAGGAATCCACCCCAGATAGAGATGCTGGAATGGTATCCGTTGGCAGATCATTCAAACTTGATATGGACTTTCCTTGCAGAACTTGGATCACAGGCTCAGCTACCTTATTAGGTGTAGATTTTGGTGCACCACGGAAGTGAGATGCAGTGTCTGGCTTCTTAACATCAGCATCTGAGCTATCTTTAGAAAAACCAGCAACAATTCCAGGTGACTGTGGGCCAAGTCCAGGAGAGGAGCTCCCACTGGATAAACTTGAAGGGCCATTAAGTGAGACAGTTGAAGTTCTATAAGTGCAGAATAAGATGTAAATTAACTTGAATTGCATTAGATAAGCAAAAATGCAAAGCAGTTCCCACATATGCTATAAACCATAAACCAAGCAAACATCAAATAATAAAATTACTTTGTCTCGGTAACTGCTTCATTACTATTTGATTTCTGCACAGCTGGCAAAGAGGATGCAGGCCCCCTCTCTGAAGTGTGATTAATTCCATTTTCCCTTCGAAAAGATGCATTCCTACCACCCACAGCATCTGTCAATACCAGTTTGCAAGGCAATTCATCAGGTGCAAAATTATAACCTTTCTCATGATAGGTAATCTTACACTTTCTGAGTAAATCAAAGAGTTACAATAACGTAAATGTTTAAGAAACAAAATCATCATATCAATACAAAGAGAATGAGAAAGAAAAAGAAATTTCTCAACTCCATATTTGACGTTGTACAGCTCACTTCTCAAAAAAAAGTCAGACTATTAGGGCATCATTTCACACTTCAATTTTTTTATTGCTCACGAAAATCGGGGAATATTATATGCCACCTCTACTCAATAATATTTTCTTCTTTTTATGAAGGGCAGGAGACATCTTGTGGAAAGAAAAAGCAGGGAAGAAATAATGAGCTCAATTTAATGATAAAATTATGATAAAAAGAAGTCATAGACTTTTGTCTGCTCATACAAAGTTTTAAGGAAATTTAAAAAATGACACCTTGATAAGAAGCACGAAAAATACCTGAATAGGCATGGTTTGCAGAATGGTTTCCTCGACTACCCCTGGCTCCTCTACCTTGGGTGCTTGACATCTGCAATAACACAGGCATGACATCATTCTAGTCACCAAATGAAGAACAAAACTGAAAGAAAATAAATGCGGTGATCAAATTCTTACTATCATTCTAATGACTTACTTGCATCCTTGCATGAATTGTTACCATTGAAAACAAAGGTTAATTAAATAATATAGTTATCAATGTATCATAACCTAGGGAAGTCCAACAGCTAAGCAGCAGCATTTAACACAAATAATATGATAATAGAGATTTCATAATCAATCTAATATCATTGCAACAAAAGAATAATGGATAAGACAGCAAGTTTGTCAACAGATTCAGTAATTCATTACTGGTCTACCAGGCATAAGATATGAATCTCAGTGATGCCAATTGGCAGGCCTAGGAAGGTCACAGTCACACCATATATTCATAAAGATAATTGGCATCTAACAACGAACTCAAATCAGGGAAGATACTTGATGCTATGTTGCTGACATTAAGAAAGAGATTTTCTGAAATGAGATATACCTCCTTCCTTCGATCGCGTTTTTCACGTTTTCTTTTTACCTCATGAAATGTATCTGGCAGGCAAAGATATTATTCCATTAGAAAATAGATTATCAATTGCCCCAAATAAGTTTGTGCGATCAAGACACTGTAAACATGACACAAGTAAAGTATCATATCAACTTACAGAATGTGTAAATAAGATATCCTGCCGCAATAATGTATAAATTTTATACTCAAGAGTCCATAAACGCCATCTAGTTGCAATGGGAAATGCATAAACAAGTAGCTCTTAAATACAAATAAACCTCTTCCATGAAGACCAATAATACATCTCAAAATTCATACTACATTAAATAAATAATCTCAAAATTCTCTCTTTCTTTTGAGTAAGAAAAACGCAGTGGTAATGAGCTGCTTCAAACACTCCGTGAATCTAAAGAATACTAAAAAAACACCAATTTTCCTCCTCTTTCTAATGGTCTTAGCACTCATATGGGGAAAAAACAAAAGAAAAGATGAAAAACAAATATTGCCAAGTTAACATTTTTATTGAGTCCATCAATCAAAGGAATATTTGCACACCGGTTCAAATCATCCAAGCACAGTGCTTTTATGATAATAAACAATACCCACAAACCAAAAGAGACATAATCAACAAAATAGAGGAAGCAGACACCACCCATTAAACCCTAATAAACAATCAGAAGAAAAGCCCTAATGCGCATGTTTAAAGTCGTATATACGTTTATACCTAAATAAAGGAGCTTTTGGGCGGAGTCATTAGGATCCATGGAGCATTCCTCAAGGACAGAGTAGATATCCTCATCGCTGTGTTGTTTTCCCGTGATCTCCCTAATGCTCTGTATTGTTATGCGTACGCTCTCGGGGATCATAACCCTAGAAGCCCCACCACCTCCGCCGCCACCGCCGCCGCTACTGCTCATATTGGGTAAGTCTCTCCTATGTTTGCTACCGTTGTTGTGTTTGTTTTCTCCTATACGCTTCTATTGTGGAGGGAGTGTGCAGACACAGAGAGGGCGGGGCGGGGCGAGGAGAGGATAGGAGAGGAGAGAGAGGTCCACAGAGATTGATTTTGATTCCAATAATTTGACCTAACAAATAATAGATGTGAAGATGGTGGTGAAGTGGAAGCTTTGCTCATATAGGCCAAACACACACCAGGTTTTTGATCAAATGGCTACATGAAGCTTTCATGAATCTCGAACCCCTTTTTCCCTTTTAAAAGTGTTTTTTATTCTTATTTTTT
>CAOGCB010675958.1:0-10095 GCA_948266635.1 Cnidoscolus chayamansa
ACCTGTATAAAAAGAAGGAATAGTTGTACCTGGGAAACCAATGAAAAATATCAGTAAACAACCTCTTCTCTGCTCAATTCCATTCTCTTTTCTCCCAATCTATTTTCTCTCTCAACCCTAATTCTCTATTCTCTCTATTCTCATCTCTATTTTCTGTTCTAAGTCCCTATATATGACAAACACAAACTTTTTTATGAACTTGTCAAGAACCTAGATTTCCTCATTTATACATATGCTCAAAATCCAATTCTCGGAACTTCTTCTAAAATTTATGTTGACATCTTCACAGTTAAGTTGCTATTTATACTCATCTAAATCTGTCTCCATTCAGTAGAACTTTCAAGGGCTTAGGAATTGTATCCCATGACTAGTCCTGGAATGTAGTTATCTAATTCACCAGATGCCCATGATAGCAATCTGGGGCTTACATTCCATCTTTTTGGACCCTTTTCTTTAAGGGAAGATTGAAATCCTAAAAGAAGAGAGTTTCACTTAGTTGGAGTCTTGGAGAGAGATATTGAAGAGTGAAAAGGAGTGGAGGAGCTAAGGAAACCCCAAATTTTTCTGCCAATTAGCTGAACTGTGATGGTTTTTCCCATTTTTGTCACCCTCGATCTTGATTTGGATTGCCCAGTGAAGATTTAGCTCAACTCAAAGCAACTAATTTGGTTCCTCCATCACTGGTTTTCAGAGGCTGTCAGTGTAAACGTCCTTAATAATTTTAACTTACTGGACAAAGAAAAAAAGATGGTTTTGGGTCTCTCTCCCTCTTGCTCTCCCCTTAATTGATTGATTTGCTTTTATATATATTTCTCGACTTTCTGATGTTCAAAGCAGTATGTTGGAAGAAGATTCTATTACAATATGATTCTATATTATAACTTGAGAAATTACAGTAGCATTGCTAGGGTCCCTTGAGATGGATCTGGTTATGGGACGTTGGGATGGACAAATGGAACCCGTGGATGAGGGCAGAATAGTGTTTTTTTTCACGACCTATGTTTGTAATAACACAAGCTCATTAGAGAGAGCCTGAAAATCTCTTTAAGTACTCGACAACTTTGGAAATTTTTTCTTGCCTCCATGGATTTGCTGCCCTTAAATACAAAAGAGAAGAGATAATTATCTCCTACAAACAATGGACCATAAAGAAAGATGGAGCATCACCCTCCTACAGCTAAGGAATGGGAAATAACTGAAATGTATCATGACTAACAACTAAGAACATGGAGAACATGGCGGCAACTGACAACTAAAAACGTGGCAGCAACTAACTAAGAACATGGAGAACATGGCAGCAACTAACTAAGAACATGGAGAACATGGCAACAATATAACAGCAGCACTAACTTCATGGCAGCAAAATCTTAACTGTCCAGATTGTCTTGGACCTGGTTGTCTTGCAGACTTTTCTTTCTTCCATGATTGAACCTCTTATAAATTTGCAAAGGCCTATTAACGAGTGTCTATGAATTTAAACATACCT
The DNA here is from genome assembly GCA_948266635.1 of Cnidoscolus chayamansa. Classification (NCBI taxonomy): domain Eukaryota; kingdom Viridiplantae; phylum Streptophyta; class Magnoliopsida; order Malpighiales; family Euphorbiaceae; genus Cnidoscolus; species Cnidoscolus chayamansa. The sequence goes on from CAOGCB010675958.1 coordinate 1,487, forward strand.
TTCTACCCTTAAGTCTCTAAAATTTAAAATATCTTATTCCAATTGACACTAAAAATTCATATTGTGTTGTTTCACTTAAAAAAATCTAGATAAAAATGTCAATAGTGTTGAATCCCACATCAGTTTGGAATAAGGGTTATGTGCTCCATATAAGACCTTGGGCACCCTTTTCCCCTTGAGCTGCCTTTTGGGGTGGAGTTAGACCCGACCTATTTCTTAACATGGTATCAAAGGCTCTCATCCAATGTTGGGCTTCCTATTTGTATTTCACACTCTATTTGGTCTAGGCGTGTTGGGCCTTCCATTTGTGTTTCATGCTCCAGTTAGTATAGGCGTGTTAAGCCTCACGTTTGTATTTCATGCTCCAATTGATCTAGCCATGAGGGGTGTGTTGAAACCCAGGGTTATGTGCTCTTTATAAGGCCTTGGGCATCTCTCTCTCCTTGAGCTAGTTTTGGGGTAGAGTTAAGCCCAGCCTATTTCTTAACATGGTATCAGAGCCTCCCATCCAATATTGGGGATCCCATTTGTGTTTGGGCTAGGCATGTTGGGCCTCCTGCTTGTGTTTCATGCTCCAGTTGGTTCGGGCGTGAAGGGTATATTGAATTCAATATCGGTTTGGAATAAAAATTATGTGCTCCTTGTAAGGCTTTGGGTACCCTTTTCCCTTTGAGTTAACTTTTGGGATGGAGTTAGACTCGGCCTATTTCTTAACAAGTAGCAAACTTATAGAACTTTGAGTGATAAAAGGCTTAGCTACCTACATAGTTATATATTGTGATTGAGAGACTACGATAACAGCTAAGCAACTGTTTATGCTAGAGTGAAGAGCAAGAATAGTGGTGAAAGGGGTAGGAAACACAAACTGAATTTGTATTTCAAGGATTTACAACTTAAATAGACAGGAGAAAACTCCCATCTTGCCCAAGCTAGCGTAGCAATGGCCACTGGTCACAATCTTTTCTCTCTCCCTTTTCCCCTTGTCATCTAGGTGTTATTTATATGTTTACTAGTGACATGTACCAGAATATTTTCTCAGGATAGGCTCTTGAGATTCTCACTAACCTCCTTTTTGTCTTGTTTCACAGCTATCTACTTATAGGTTCTTCCATTCTCCTCTACTGTTCCCTCCTTATGCCTTGTGTTCCTCCTATAATAGACTCTTAAGAGGGTTTGGGCCATGAACTGGGATGGTCCTATCAATACCTTCCGCTTGAAGAATAGCATTGTCCTCAAGGCTGAAGTGAGGAAATCGGTTGATTCTCGGCCCATTTAGGTAGCATCTTCAATGGCAATGCCTTGCCATTTAACCGATACTTGAGTATGGTAGAGTTATCTGTTTGGACAATTCGTATCTATAGTATGGCATCAGGTTCAATTGTGGAAGGTAGGTCTTGAATTGCCTAGTGATGTCTCAACATTTTTTTGAGTTGGGAGACATGGAAGACCGAATATATCCTTGAATGGCATGACATAACCAACCCAAAGTTAAGCTGGATAGGGTTGGACATAAACCAGTTTGAGTCATAAATATGTCAATATGTTTAGGCATAAATTTAGATAAGATTGAATTTTTCTAATATTTATTTATTTTTATTTTATATACAAAACTAAAAGGCTATAAGAAACTGTTTTGATGAAAATTTTAAACTCCTTCAACAAATTATGCATCGGAACATGTTTGAGGTTAGCTTAGAAACTATTTATGAACATCATTCAGGATCACTTATATTTATTTTTTTAACATTTTGATGTTTGTGAAAAGTTTATTATTAACCAACTTCAAGTTCTTAAAAATTTATTATTATAATGCCATGTATAATGAAAATTTAATTCTGCTTTATGTAGTGTAAGATCTATGTAATGGTAGGTTATAAATAAAATTTAAAATGAAAATTATTATTTGTAAGATTTAACTCAATAAAAAAGAACCAAGGATATCTCATGTATGGGGACATCAAAGGTAAAGGAACGCTCTGTTCCATCTCTATAAAAGCGGCCCTGCCCAACTTTCTGATGTGTTAAGAACTTCTGGGTTTTAAAGGCCGTCTCAAAGGCTTTTCAAGTAACATATTTTGACTCAATTACAAGGTGGAATAAATTAATAAAATTTGATTACACGGGTATAGGCTAACCTTTTAATATCATCTATAAATGGGTCAATGCTAGTTGCATTGTGTAACTTGTTTAATAGATAGATACTGACATACTGTAAGAATTAAGTGTTTGTGAGACAATTATTGTTGTCAGATTGAGTTTAATCATGTTCATGTACAGTGAAATGAACCCATGTATACGTGGACATGAATTGCCAGGTCTAGTTTGTCTTCTCCATCTTAAGGACTGCATTCATCTCATCCTTTTGATAAGACTTTTTACTGAAGTGCCTTTTCAGACATGATAGTGCACTGGTATTAACCTTCAATCATAGATCTAAATATCCGCACTTTATCTAGATCCATGTAAAATGACTTATTTCATTTCAACTGAAAATGAAATCTTTAAAGATGTCACCCGTCAATGACATCAACTTTTTAATAAAGCTCTTCCTTTCTCTATATGATGCAAATTTCAGCATTTCTATCCTAATATAACTTTATCAAAGTCATTCTTCAGTTATGTTTTCAGATTCAACTAATCCTCGCAAAGTAATTTATTTAGCTCATCAATCTTGCAAAATATCTACCTTAGGTGGTTATATTTTGCTGTGGAAATTATATTTTGTTATTGTTTAACACCAAAACTTGGATGGTTTCCTAAATTTGGACTTTTGGGTTTGATATTGGGTTGGCAGACAAGCAAAGGATGTTGTTAAAGGTGTAAAAAGGCGCATTGGAAGTAAGAATTCAAAAGTTCAACTTCTTGCCCTAACAGTAAGCTTTGAATCACTTGATTTTTCTTTTCATTATGCAAAATTTATCTATAATTTCCGGAGAAGTTGTGATCATATTTATGCAGCAAGAAGTTCTGCCACTACTCTAGCTTTCTTACATCAAATAATTGTCTATTTCAAGCTGAAAGAAATGAGTTTTATGTTAAGAATTTTTTGATAAGCTTTTACTTTCCATATTATACATACCAAGGAGTTGTATGCAATCTGAATTTTTTCCCCACTCTATATATCTATTATTAATATCTTACAGTGTGCTGTGGAATGAGGAACCACACATCCTTCCCAGCATCACAGGAGATATTTGTTGGCACCCATCAATTTGAAATAGGAAGATGTGAAAAAAAAAACTTGGATAATTATTATTTTGTTTTTGAGATTTGTCTTATCTCTTATGCAATCAGCTGTAGAATGAGCAAGTTTATCTGAACTGATCCAATTGATTTTAATTCTAAGCCAACTTTGTAGACGTAGGTTTGTTCCATTTGATTTGTGTAGTATTTAACTTCTAAATTTTGATCTGGATTCTATATACTAGCTACTGGAAACCATGGTAAAGAATTGTGGGGACATTGTACATATGCATGTTGCAGAGAAAGATATTCTGCATGAAATGGTGAAGATAGTGAAGAAAAAGGTGATAATATTTTGTACGACTCAGTTGCTCTATTCCTTTCAAGACTTGTTTCTAATGTTTCTATTGCTCTTTTACAGCCTGACTTTCATGTCAAAGAGAAGATACTGATTCTGATAGATACCTGGCAAGAAGCTTTTGGTGGACCAAGGGCAAGATATCCACAATATTATGCTGCATATCAAGAGTTGCTGGTATGATTTTTTACTGAAACGACATAGTAGAGGTCAAAAACTGAATATTTCAGTACTTATTGCATTATAAAGCACACCAACTAAGCAAAATGGATTATTTCATTGCGTAAACGTTGAACAGCCGACCCCAACTTGTTTGGGACTAAGGCTTTGTTGTTGTTGTTGTTGTAAACGTTGTTATCCAAATAGTTTTGGATTGTAATGTGGTCATTTCTTTTATATTTTCTGAATCAATCACTCATCATTTCAGCGTGCTGGGGCAGTGTTCCCTCAGAGGTCTGAGAGGTCTGCACCTGTATTTACACCCCCACAAACCCAACCTTTGACATCTTATCCTGAAAATCTGCGCAATCGGCAGGAGGCAGCAGAGTCTTCTGCAGAGGCTGAGTTCCCCTCATTGAGGTATGTCTTGGACTCCTCTGATGTAAGAATGGAATGTATCACAGAAACAAGTTCTGTTCATTGGTGGTCCCTTTTTGTGGCACTTCCCGTGATTTTAGTTATATTGGTGGTATAAAAACTTTGTTAAGATATCTTACTGTCATGTGTTGATCCAAATATTTTGCTTTTAGCAAATTTAACCAGCATTGATTTCTAATTTGTTGATATGAACATTTATACCTGGTCAGTGGTGAATACAAGTTTTGATTGATTGTTTATTCTAGCTTACCATAAATTTTGTTTATTGCGCATGGATAAATTATATAAATGATGGAAAAACAATAAGATTATGAATACTGCAGTGACCTTCTGATTGTACTTTGATAAAGATGATGTAGGAAGGGATGTATTGGGATGGAGATCCTAGTACACACTACGTCTAGGCTGCAAAAGAACAAAGTTTGGTAAATTTTCTATGATTAGAATGCTTGTAATGCATCTAATAACCTCAATCCTTAATGGTGAGGTGCATGACCTTTAAGTTGTACCTTTGGTTGCTTTAACAGGTGATTATTATTTGCTCTAGAGAGATCATTGACTAGAGTTTAAAAAGTAGTTGTACTGCAATGTTAAGAGTTGTACCACATTTCATTCAATATTTGCTGCTCCTGTAGTAGTTCTTATAATGCACTTTTTGTGTTTTGGAATCTTTTACTAGCTTGACAGAAATTCAGAATGCACGGGGTATCATGGATGTCCTTGCAGAGATGTTAAATGCGTTAGATCCAGGGAACAAAGAGGTAAATTTTCCATATGAAATTAGAATGATAAACCTATTTGTTACTTGGATAATATGATGGGCAACAAAGTCCCTCATATCAATCACACTTTTTGGTGAAATCGTGTTCTTTAAATGTAAGATTCACTTATTCAAGTGTTTACAATTTTTGGCACTTTGTCATTAATCGTGATTTAGGATCATCTTCTATTTCCATGTTGGGTAATATTTTCTCCAATTTGTAGGGACTTAGGCAGGAGGTTATTGTTGACTTGGTGGATCAGTGTCGGACGTACAAGCAAAGAGTTGTGCATCTTGTTAATTCAACTGCGTAAGTTGTACTTTTCACACTTCTCTTCTTTTTCCAACCGCTCTCTGTCAGTTACATGGTGTCTGCATATAGGTTCCTGCATTCAGGGACATGTTGACACTAGCACTTGATAGGCATGCAACCTCCTAGAATAAAAAGGAAGCTTCTACAGAAATCATTCATGGATTAATTAAGACAAAAAAGATTTTCAAAATTAATGGCATGATGCTGAAAAGCTGATTGTTTCAAGGTAATAGGCAAATCAATTCCATGCTAGTTCATATAGATTTACTGTATTCTTTATGAGAATGGGTATAAAATAGTTATAATCTGGATTTATCATTTTGTTTGATAGTATTGCTATTGAGATTGACTATGTTGTGACAGACTGAAATGTAGTGAACATAGTGATATCTGAAACTAAATATTTTTAGTTAATGATTTAACAGCATTTTGAATCAGTATCCCTTTGAAATTGGGGATGCAAATGGTCGGATCTGACTTGGATATATTCATGTCTCTTTCAGGGATGAATCATTGCTATGCCAAGGGCTTGCATTAAATGATGATTTGCAGCGTCTACTTGCCAAGCACGAGGCCATTGCTTCAGGAACTCCTGCTACTGCTGCACAAGAGAAACCAAAGCTCGGAACAGGTGGAGCACTTGTAGATGTTAGCGGTCCTCTTGTTGATGCAGGAGGCAACAACAAACAACCTGTTGAGAGGTGAGTGCATTTATTCAGAATGTTTCATATCTGGTAAAAAATTTATGCTTGCTAAAAATCTAAAGAAGCCAACAGGTATAAGCTGTGGATTATGTAAGTTGGTGGTCTGGGGTTGAATTTTGTAGTTCACTATTAGAAATTTTTGTTGGACTCATTCAGGCATGGTTCCGTATATTAATATGCTTCTGTGTTAGTAATGGTATTTTGCGTTCAGATTAGGTTGTTGAGAGTCAAAATTGTTTAGTTTAGTCAAAATTTGTAAAACGTGCTGTAAATGGTAGAAATGGCTAGATGGTTTCAGGCCATTGAATTTCAAAGAATTATTTCTATCTAGCTTTTGGATAAACAACATTATAAGCATTTCCATGAATTTAGAGCTGGTCGAATTTGTAAAATTAAGTTGAATGCTCGTATTCCTTGTATAGTTGATAACTAAGAACTTTTTCTATTTGAGGGAGTAACATTGTTTTTCTGCAGATCTGCTTCAACCTCTGGTGTAATGAATCAATTATTACTCCCTGCGCCTCCTGCAACTAATGGTTCAACACCAGCAGCTGCCAATCCCAAAATGGACTTGTTGAGCGGGGATGATTTTGGCTCACCGAAGGCTGAGAATTCACTGGCTCTTGTTCCTGTGTCTGAGCCCCAGTCGGCTGCTCTATCTCAGCAGAATGCACTTGCACTTTTTGACATGTTTTCTGATGGTAACAACCCCTCTAATGCTGTCAATGTGCAGTCTGCCCATTTAACTGGATCAACAAATTCAACTCCGCAACAGCAGCATAATTTTCATCCCCCAGAAGCTGGACTTTACCCTAATGGAAGTGCCCCAAATATGGGCTCACCACGGTATGAACATTCACAATACATGCAAGTCACTGGTCCTGCCTGGAACGGACAGGTTCCTCAGCAATCGCCCTCACCAGTTTTTGGTGAGTTCCCTTTTCAAGTTTGCTTTTACTGGATAGCATGTTGCTGCTGCATAGTTCCCATGTGGCTTCATATTCTTAGATGTAGTATGAACTACCCCTTTTTAATGCTAATTATGATTTAGACTTTATAGAGCCTAAGCACATCAAATTTTATCTTTTATTTCTTTTGCATCAAATTTACTGAGCTTACATTTTTGGCATCTGGAGAAGGTGCTCAAAGCAGTGGGTCACTGCCTCCCCCTCCATGGGAAGCTCAACCAGCAGATGGCAGCCCTGTGGCAGGGGCTCAATACCCTCAACCAATGCAAGTTACTCAAGTGGTTGTAACACACACACAACCGGTGCCAAGTGGCATGCAGCCTTCAGGGAATGACCATCTAGTGGGTATGTACATTCAGCCCATCACAACTGGTCAGTTATCTGCATATAGTAATCCGGCTATGCAGAGCAATCAGTTAGGCGTGCATCCTCAATCAGTCCAGGGAGGGCCGTATATGGGTATGCTCCCACAGCCAATGCAACATGGGCAAATGGCTTCTGTGTATCCTCAACATATGTATGGCACCCAAATGCCAGGGTATGGGTATGCTCCACAACAAGGAACACAGTATCTGGAGCAGCAAATGTATGGCCTGGCTGTTAGAGATGATAGCGCTGTAAGAAACTCGTCTTACCAGGTTTCCCCTTCATCTTACATGCCCCTTGCGAAGCCTTCCAAGCCAGAAGACAAGCTGTTCGGAGATCTGGTTGACATTGCAAAATTCAAGACAACGAAAGCTACTTCTGAAAGAGCTGGTAGCATGTGATATCATGATTGATTTCTCTGTTTTCTTTCTCTTTTTGTTTCCTAACTTGCTTTCTTTTTTTTTTTTTTTTTCTGTTTGATTTTTTTTTTTAAATTCAATATATATAATATATATGCATTTTATTGCAAAATTCAAGACAGCGAAAGCTACTCCTGAAAGAGCTGGTAGCATGTGATATCATGATTGATTAGTCTGTTTTCTTTTTCTCTTTTTGTTTCCTAACTTGCTCTTTTTCTATTTTATTTTATTTTTTTAAATTCAATATACATAATATATATGCATTTTTTTTCCCTCCTTTTTGTCTCCTTTTCTCTCATATTTGTGGTTTCTGTTTTGCAACCATGTATATTCCTTGTAGAGAAGAAAAGCGTTGACAGCCCAAATTTGGTTAATTTTGATATTCGGTTCATTAAACAAGAAAAAACATCATCTTTTGTTGATTTTTTTTTTTGTTTTTAAATTTTGGTCTAATATACAATGTAATGTGAATATATACTTTATTTAACTTGGGTGCATCTGCCAGTCAGCTTATGATTTCTTTAATATGGTCTGCACTTGGCAGAAAAAAAAAAAGGATATTTATAAAATTCTCATGGTATACAATGTAATGTGAATATATATTTTATTGAACTTATGTGCATCTGCCAATCAGCTCATGATTTCTTCAATATGGTCTGCAATTGGCAGAAAAAAAAAAGGATTTATAAAATTCACTTGGCTGATATTACGTTTACAAGTTGCCTGATCAATGGGTGCTTTAGTGAACGTGAAAAGCTCCCAAATGTGATTATTTCTTATTTAGATAATGTTAACCTTGCAAATTTATGACTCTTGCCAAGCATCTGGATACGGCTGACAAACGTCGGATTCCTGGAGAAAATTGGGTTTAGCAGTTTAATGGTGTCACTTCCAGAGGTCTGTTTGCCTTTTAAGGATTTTAATACTTCAACTTGGAAGGC
>CAOGCB010676139.1:0-19301 GCA_948266635.1 Cnidoscolus chayamansa
TTATCTGAAAGTTGTACAAATTATGATATGTGAATGAAAAATAGTGTGATCTCTTCCAGCAATTGTGAGTTATGTTTTTCTTTATCTCTTGCCCTTTGCTCTCTTTAATTTTAGCACACATGGTTAGGTATATACAACTCAGAAACCTTGTTAGGTACAGAGCGTATGGATGCTGATAATAGAGTGAATGAGAAACCGACATTGAGAAAGATGTAATTAACATACCTTCAGTGTTTGGTCGTGTTTTCAGCTTCCTTTTTATACTACACTAGGCCCTCTCTCCATTATTATCCATCCTGATGCCGATTAGATCTTTAAAGGGTGAATGTATAGCTTGTAATCTTAACTTCTTTGTTTTACGTTGTGGAACAGAATCATACTCCTTTCAGAATGGTTTTATCATCTTCTACATAGCTAGTTCATTCAGTACTGTAATTGAGATTGGTGAGTGATAATGGTGTTTCCTTTGCTTCTGTATAGATAATTAATGCAGCATGACAACTCAGAATGGTAGAAGAAAGTCTTGAAACTAAGCTTAACTGTTCCAACAATGGGATATAGAGAATCTTTGCTTTAAAGTTAATGAGAATATATATATATATATATAATTTATTTTGTGTTTCGATGAAATTCTGGGATGGGAAGTGGATAGTTTATAGAAAGGTACTTGAGCTTCTCAAGAAAAAAGTTATTGCATGAATACTGGCAGACAATTAGGCCAATTGGGCGTCTAAAGAAGGATCCGAGAGTTGGCCTTGCTCTGTTGTTCGAACATGCATCGTTGTTCTTGCTCATAAGGGAGGGGACTGGCACGTGGCAGAGACTTTTTTTTACTTGTTTTTGCTTTTGTTTTGAAGATATAAAAAGGGGCACTTATGGAACCTTCAAACTTGTCTGCTTTATGGCCGACCCAACGATTGAACAAAGATTGTACTGTTGTTTATTATTATTATTAATTAATTTTTTCCTTTTGATATCCAATTTTGTATCAAAAACTTAATCCAAATTTAGATCAATTTGTTATTGCTCGTATAAATCATAACTCAAAAGCCCAACGTTAAATTGCAAACTCATCTCATCGTTCCCATCTGAAATCAGTGGCTTTGCTTTTAACATTTTAATTCAAGAATTGAAGCTCCATTATTGATGCAAGAATCACAAGTACTATATGCATAAAACCAAATCCAAACAAATCATGCAAATCTACAGAAAAAACCACACAACGATGGTGAAATATGAAGAAAAAATTGTCCGTCCTATTATAAACAGATGCAGATGCATCGGGCAACGCCGAACCTTCTCCTCCCTTCATAAGGGGAGAGTTTCAAGAAGTTGTTCATTTATTTTGGCAGATTATGAATGTCTTTCTATGAATATTCTTTACTTTTAAACTGCAAGATTCATCTTACACATGTATGTTTTTTTGTTAATTATATGTGGTCCTAACACAAGTTTAAAGTTAAAATCTCAAAGTTCGAAGGTGACCCAATACAGCTCAGTTAGAATCCTTCTTAGTTCATGTACTGTGTATCATGAATGCACTTAATTAAGGTCCAAATTCATCATATCTGATAGCTAGGAATCACTATCTATGTGTAGCTCTACAGCCTTGTTGATGCAGAATCTAAGTTTGAGAATGATGATCAGATCAATTATTTGGGAATAAACATAAGCTAGCTAGAGTAGTGCATTTGAATATAATTCGACAAAAAAAAATGGTCCTGTTAAATCTTTTTCGAAATGATTAGCTCAATTATATTATTTATCACATATTTAGCTAGTTAGTGTTTTTCCTTAACGACAAAAAAAAAACAACTGTAACCCTTGCGTCTATTTATGGGTTTCTCTGCAAAAATTACGTCTAATTAATAAATAAAAATAACTAAAATATTACATGTGTCATATTGATTTTATTTTTTTATGAATATAATTTATCAATAATTAGATTCATCGTACATGGTAAGTATAGAGACGAAGTACTTTAATTATTATACACCCCCACCAAAAAAAAAAATAATTAATATTTACTATTATGCATGTTCACCTCTCCCGGCACATTAAGCAGCACAATTGCATATGTATTGTCTGTAGTTTCTTTTCAGGACCAGATTACACTTTTTTTTTTTTTTCTAAAAAAAAGAAGATTTTAAAGTTGGATTATCTCTTAATTTGTAATCATTATAAAAGGGTTTGCTCACTTTATTTCTTTCTTTTTTTTAAAATGTTATATTGTGATGGCACATCCACTTTCTTGGCATGAGAAGTGTGTTTGTGGTGATCGATAGTAATCTTTGCTTCAAAGATTGATGATTAGCTTTGTTGGAAAGTAGAGAGGTGAGGCATAAAGCTTTTGATCTCAATCGATTTAAGGCATGCATTGTCCCCTCTTCAGCTATCACCATATCCTTCTCCCCTTTTCATCCCCCTTTCTTCATTACAACTAATTAATCTTCAGTATCCCACATTTTTTAGTAATTCCTAACTTTAATTCATTTGCTAAACTCGTCAAAGTTATTATTATTTTTTTTTTAAGAGAAAAAGGGAAAGAAGAGGAAGATTTTTCAAAGTTTGGTGAACTAATAATATGCATGTATACAAGCAGACATTATCGCAAGAAGTATATTAGTTAATTTCATGACATTTAACGAACGAAATTCAATTCACGGGTCAATCATAGAGATGAAAATGGCAGCAAGTATCCAGATTTTAGTGCAAACGATACAATACCTCTTGTCTAGATTTGTTGGTTTATCTTGCGTGCGATTTGTCTTGTGCATGCCTCTTCCTCTTTTTCATGGCTATGTGATGAAACTCTTTCACTAATTAATATATATCATCATCAAGTGTTTCATGTTTTGTTTCTGCTTAGGTTGTCCTTACCTAATCTTTACCTTTAACATTGTTAGCCTTTTTTTTCTTTTTTTTATTACACATAAAATTACAATTGGAAGAGAAGTTAATTTAGTTGCAGAAACATACGTGCATGGTAATTATATTTAATGACGTAAAATTATAATAAAACTAATTAATGATCTTTAATCTAATAATCTCCAATATCTGATTCTCAAAATTAAATGAAAGCTGTTTTGAAATAATCTCACTTGATATAAAGATGTATAAAAGAAAAGCATATAGCCACTTGTGATTCGCATTAAAGCTGAATATGGGGATAAAGAAGAGAACAGAAATTGCTTTTCTTGACTTTAATTCACTTTCAACTTTGATCGCATCCATTGAAGACTTTGTATTATTTCTTTTCCTAATAGCATAGCTTATTGTTATTTGTATTAATATAGTGTTAATACTCTTAGCATTACGTAAACTATATATACGAGTTGAAGCAATGGTAGTTTGAGGTATGATAAGATTTCTTTTCAGAAAAAAGGCAAAGATGGCATAAGAGGGGAGTGGGGACGGAAACCCTTGCCTCCATCCGAAAACAGCTTTCCAGGTAGGCATGGGGGAGTGCCAACTTTTATGATGATTTTCCACTCCACCATTCTCTCTCTCTCTCTCTCTCTCTCTCTCTCCATCATCATCCATTAATTATTAATAAAACCCAGTATAAATAATTTATTGTACAGGGTAAATGAATAATAAGAATAATAAAAAATATGATAAAACACTATAATTAATTGAACATGAAAAGCTACCACCTTTTTCTCGAAACTCTGTTTCTTATACCGGCGTGCGTGTGTATGTGTGTGAATTTATATATATAAGCTGCGGAAATCTCCAATAGATATATTTTCGGGTTGTAGCTCATAAATTCTCTCAGAACTCTGCTGCAAAGCTACGTAGCCAACTACATGGACGAGTCCTGGCGAACGCGGATGGGCATGCCCAGTCTCCCACGCCGACGCTCCATGGAAGATGCGTCTGCCCGCCCCACAAGGCGTTCCATGGAGGCCCTCGACCCCGAAGACTTCGCAGACGTTTTCGGCGGCCCGCCCCGCAGCGTTTTGTCCCGTAAATTTTCTGGAGACTTCACCAGATCATCCACTTCTTTTTACGAGGAGATTTTCCGGCAGCCGGAGGTTGTTGCTTCCCTGGATAAGAAGAATGGTGGACGTAGCTTGCCGGCTTTCAGGATCCCAGCCAAGGGTGAAGGGTTTTACAGTGATGTTTTCGGTTGGGAGGAGGGACGAAGATCGAGGGACCGATCGAGGTCCAACTCTAAGGCTAAATCGAAGTCGAACTCCTCTTCAGTGCTTAGTTCAGAGGAGCTGAGTCCTCATCGTCTTCCGGTGACCGGCGATGACGTGCCATTGTCTTCTTTGGCTCTAAAGCTCAGGTACACAGGGAGCCAACTGTTTTTTCAGTTGGGATTTTATCAATTTGACATTTACAACTATAACCTGTGGCTTTCCCAAATTTAAGATTTTTAAAGACCTGACCTTTCTTTTTTACTTCAATTTTTCAAGTCTTTATGCTCTTCAAGCTTTCAACATTTTAAATTTTATTCATGAAATCTGTATTTGTTTATACTATGAATGTTTAATAAACTTTGTGCATAAAATCCCAAATTTTATTCATCAAAAGCCACTATGATGTGCTTCGTTAAGACATCATGATTAATATGCTTGTAAACATGACGCTGAATTTTATTGGAAATGATTTTTCACATGCTTTGTGGGGAAGATATGGCTCCACAACCCATTTCCCATTATTCAAGATTTCCCTACTTGTGTCTGCATGCACGGTTTTTCACCTTCAAGAAACATATACCATTCCCTAATGTTGTTTTACTCTTGACTTTGCACATTAGTTGGCTTCATACAAAGACCAAGTGTAAAACTTTTTTAATTTTTATTTTTGTACTTTCTCTTTTGTTTCATGGGTAACTACTTTGGCTTATGTTTGTGAAAAAAAAAAATTTATTGGCATCCCAAAAATGGAGAAATCTTAGATTTTTATCTTCTTACAGGCCAATCAATGTGCCATGTAGGTGGAACTCCACCACAATGAGACCTGAAGAACAAGCAAGGAAAGAAGAGATGCCATCTTTTCCTAATTTTCCTTCCTATGCCGATTATTACATGGAAAATGAGTACAATGACAATTTCAGAAGCTCCTATATCAAAGTTTCGCGGCAGGTGTCATCCCCAGAAACCATTAGTCTCGAACCCAATTCGTATCGAAGCATCAAGGTATCTGTGGATGATTTGGAGCTCAACTCCCCTTCATCTCCCGTCTCTTCGCTTTGTCAAGAACAGGATGCAAATGCTGGTATACAGCGTAATACAATGCCAGAGGAAGAAATGGAACAGGACGAAGATGAAGTTATGAGTTCTTATGTCATTGAAATCAATTCTGATTACAGAGAAGTAGCTAGCGAAGCAATTTCTGTTGACGAAGCAATTGCGTGGGCCAAGGAGAAGTTCCAGGTACAAAGTTTTGATACACAGCAAAAGAAAGATCCTTCAGCTGAAGCAGAAGGTGATATGGTATCTCATATAGTTTCACCTGAAATTTCACATTGAGAAGTTGTGAGGATAAATGACAAGTTCTTCGTTTATCCCAAATTATGCAGAAAGGCCTAATACGCATGAATTTGCAGGACAAGAAATGAATGAGCACCGAAGGACGCAATCTTCTACGGTAAAGTACTGTTATCTGAAAGTATAAACAAATCAAAGATGATAACTAAGATAAAATGTATATGAATGTTAATGATAAAAGAACTGAATAATGGCGCTTGCAAAGAGGATCAGTAGCGTTTGAAATAGACTGTGCATCAGAGTTTTTGCCTGTGCTTATCACTTGTAGTTTTGATAAAGAAAATCTAATAAAGCACGTTTGCCAAACCATATGGAGTAATGTAATAGAGTGACACATTGCATAAGCTTGTAGTTTAATTGCTGGATAAGCTTAATACTACTGATTCCCTAAAAGCTAGCGAGGAATATCTGTCCAGACAGACAGGAGCTTGTATGGGGCACTATTCCTGAATGTGGAATTTTATTCTTGTGGTTGAACATAATTGCGGTGATCAATAAGGGAATATAATTCAAAGGACAAAGTGAGAGCAAGGAGAATTTAATCATATGATGTCCTTCTACTTTTGCAGGAAGAGGAGCTAAAGAAATGGAGAAGTGAACAAGAAATAGAGCATTCAAAAAACGATGTAAGCTCTCAATAGTATCAGAGTCTCAGAAGGACTACGCATATATAGTAAAATCTTGGGTCGAAGAGATAGCTTTTTCTGAACTGAAAAACTCTTAAAAGTGTGATAAGATTCCATCTGCAAAAATTAGGAGAACTAGTAGCATTTTTTGGATTGAATGTTTTGTTTTCTTGTGCAAAAATTGCAGATGGAGCTGGAGCTACTGGATGAAGATGTCCGATTGTGGTCATCTGGCAAGGAGACAAATATTCGCTTGCTGCTTTCAACATTACATCATGTAAGATGTCTAATATTTTCTCATCTAATCATGGGAATAATTCGTAACATTTGCATGCAAATATTTCGGTGTTATTGGATTCAGATTCTGTGGCCTAACAGCGGTTGGTCTGCGACCCCTCTGACAAGCCTTATTGAAAGCTCACATGTAAAGAAGGCATACCAGAAAGCAAGGTTGTGTCTCCACCCAGACAAATTGCAACAAAGGGGGGCTACATCACAACAGAAGTACGTTGCAGAAAAAGCCTTTTCCATCCTCCAGGTAAATCTTGGATATGGCAGGAAAAATATTTTTAACATATAAAAAGAAGCATTTCAATGTGATTCCTAAAAATTGTTTAGTAGGAGGAAAAAGAATCAACTATCAAAAATAACATTCCATTCTTCACATGTGGTTACAGGATGCTTGGGCAGCATTCATCTCCCAAGATGTCTTCTTTAACTAGTGGTCAGTTCAGGATCCTTCTATACACAGTTTTGCGATGTTTGAAAGTAATGGCAAGATAGTTGGAATTTGAAGAGAGGATTCAAATCATGTATTCAAGATTTTTTTTTTTTTTTTTTTATGTCCATCAGATGCCCAATTTGCTTTCCTCTTCCATCCTAAATATAATGATGAGAATGATAATGTTGTTGATATGAGTTGCTATTCAGGTTCTCTCTCTCTCCACTTCCAGATTAATTGTTCTTAATCAATCATTCATATTCCACACCCTTGACATAATAATTTGTCTTTTTGGATTGTATTTTCCAACGAATCAAACTTATAATGGAGTGTTCATCTTTCACCAAGTGCTGAAATAAAACAATTTAATCACCTTCTGAGTGAAGTTGTCAGGAGGCTGGAAACCATTAAGAACAGCAATGGGTCAAGATGGAGAAAGAGAAACCAACACGTTACCATTTCTGGAAAACCATGAAAATCCTCGAGAGAATAACAAAATGCTCCTAGACACAACCAGGAACGCTGGTTGTTGACGGTAGAACTAGAAGCCTAAACCAAAATGCAAAAATAGTCTAGTTCAGATACGACAGCCAGTTTGGTCACAAGCACCTAATTTGACAACAAATCGATACGTCGTTCGACTCCAAACGCACATACGACAGTCATCTCATTAGTGATTAGCAGCTAAACGACCTAATAATCAGTGTCTAGATAGAGGGTGAAAGAGAAACATTCTTGCATGGACCAAAGCTCTCCGGAGAAGGAAAAAAATGGGCCATTTCCAGCTAAAAATCAGACGCAGGTATAAATAAGGAGCATGATAAAAATGAGATTATCTTTTACTTATATAACTCTAGTTAAAATTATAATTTCAAAAACTCAAATACTATTTTTTAATCAAACCAAGTGTATGGAGAATTGGAAATTGCTGCTAAAAAAAGTATTTCCAGCAAGAAGGATTAGACTTGTTTTGGGTAAATACTTTTCAACCAATTCAATGCTTGACAATTGGTTGCATATTCAATGTTGTGATTGAGATAAACCATAAGCAATGAAGAGAACATATGGACAAGGCACCTCCCAGCAAAATCAAGTAATCAGACGCGTGCAAACGCAGCCCACAGACAGAGATTTGAAGCATATTGTTTTTATAAATTACATAATCCAGCTTTACATACGACACAAAAAAGTAAAATGAGAAAGTGAAGAGAGGAAAGAAAAAAAACACCCACCAGTCTTTATCCACCTCCTGGCCTTAGCAGCTCCGTGAACTGTTCATCAGTGCTCTTGAGCATAGTTGGCAAAGCCATTTTAACCCCACTTTGAATAACCTCCATATGCCTTGGCTTTATCCTGTTTTCCAAACTAAAAGCAAAATATTGAGGGAACTCCTTCAACTCTTCTAATTTCCCCTTTATCTCCTTAGAGAAGTACTCAAATTTTGGTATGAAGTTGTTCTCCACACTGAAAGTAAACAATGCTGGGCACCTCAAAACCATGCCCACAGCCTCATCTCTTGAAAACCCAATACTCTCCAAGAACTTCAACTTAGGAATCAAGGTCTTCTCCACATTAGAAACCAACAAAACCGAGTCTTGATAAGCCAAAGCTCCCAAATCTTTAAACCCAAGCCTTTGGAGATAAAAGAGACATGGTTTAAGCTGGTCTCTGGCACTAGAAACCAGCAACCTTGGACACTTGTTGATAACCCTTCTAAATTTATTTTCTGGGACTTTGAGGTCATGGGACAGGAAATGGAAAACTGGGTTGAGGTCAGTTTTGATATTAGAAGTGAGGATTTGAGGACACATACCAAAAATCCTAGCCAAGTCCTTTTGGTGGATGCCTTTGGATTGGAGAAAAGAGATTATGGAATGAATGGAATCTAGAGAGGCTGAGTGGAGAGAAGGATTTTGGGATAATGCTTTACCAGAATCAACGCCCATAATTTCAAGGCATAGGATCTTTTCTTTGATTTGGAAAGGAAGGTTAATATGAGCTGGTGCATAGAGGGGATGCTTGTGGAGGAGACTTTTGGGTTTTGCTGATAATTGAGTGCTTGGTTGCTGGGAACTTGAGGGTGAGGGTGAGGGTGAGGGTGCCGGTGCCGGCTTCTGGGAAGAGAAGCAGAAAGTAGAGTGTAAAGCTGTTGCAGCAGCAGCTGGCATGGTGAGTCTGTGAGGGAGAGAGGTTTCTTTTCCAAAATTTTATCACATTGGTGTTAGGAAATGACACGAGGGCATATTGCTGAAATTTGATTGGCTAAAGCTGGATTACAATGATATTTTGAGGGGAACTTGGAAGCTGCTCTCTCTTGACTGGGTTGCAAGAGGCCCACCAAAGATAACGGATTTCTATTTCTTACACTAACAAAAATAAAATTTTCATAATTTTTGAACTTTTCAACCTTCTATACTTATATAAAAAAAATTTAGTAATTACAAACATTAAAAGGAAAAACTTATGAGCTACTAATTCAATGAGTTAGAAAATAAAAAATTTAAAACGATTTTGAACATCCTTCTAAAAAATCTTACCTAGAAAATTATGTTGTTCCAAATATAGATTTCAGAGATTTAACTTTAAAAAAAGAACTTTCATTATTTTTTTTTTCAGAGAACTCCCGAGTTGTTTACCAAGCTTTTGTTGTCGTCCAGCCTTGCTCACGCTGACTCAAATAGTGAATCGAACCAATGACACTCAAAGCTGAAATCAGTTAAATGAATTAGACCTATAAAGAGAGGCGGGTTACGAGCCACTTCTTAAAATAGGATCGAAACTCCCTAGGAACAACCGGTTCAAACTATTGATTCCAAACTGAAAACATATTCAAAATTTTTTTTTTTTAAAAAGAAAATTTATATTTATTGATTTAACTCCCTCTATTAATATTCTTGTAACTTCAAAAAAAGTTCGTATCGAGCCCAAACTAAAATTCTAACTGAATTGTGTACCCGTTTTTAATGGAAACAGGTTGGAATCATGAAATCCGACTAACAGCTCAATCGGCAGTACCATTTCACAATAGACAGTCCCTGTCCTTGTGGCTAAGTCTCACTAAACAAGGATGGGCTTGGCATTTCAGAATTTCCGATAACTTCATTTACGATATCTTCATTCTAGCCAAATCAAAATGAAAAATTGAAAGCTTCCCTTTATATCTAAGAAATGGATTCATAAACAAAAAGCTCACGAAGGGCTACAAGAAAAGAATATGGATGTGAGAATGAATTACTTCTTGTGAATGAGGTGACAAGGAAAAAAACAATCACTACAAGGATCCAAGTGATAAAAGGAACGCCACTGGCATCTTATCTACCAGACGGCAACGATAGGAACTGTAAAGCTACAAGGGATGAATACAAAGCCAGAATTGCATTGTAACCCTGCATGAGATCCACTTTTTTGAGGCGGAAAAAAAGCGACTGTGCAGCAGAATTCAATCCCAAATGATCTAATTCATTTTTCTCTCTTTTCTTTTTCCAACTTGGAGGTCAAATGCCACTTTGACAATATCATTCCTGATGACTACTACACTATTCCTTGTTGAGCACGTCAGGCCCATAACCAACAGCTATTTTCAATATAAAGAGTATTTTTTATTGAAACAAATTCAATTGAACACTTAAAATTGCAACTACCATCAACATATCCAAACTTCAATATACGAGCATCAAACAAACTGTAGCAATTACGCAAAAACAACCTTCGGTTCATCATTAATTAACTAGACGTAGTGATAATAACAATTAGCAAGAGCGATGTACTTCCACATGCAAGAACAGACAAGTTATGCTGCATAAATCAGCACCTCAAATTTTTCCAGAACATAACCCAACTATAAAGAGGGAAAGATGGGAAGGAAATAACGCGAAGATTGCTATAACTTTCACCAGCAGCTCCACTTCAGCAGATTAGAAAAAATCAATTCCAAAGGTTACTTCCAATATTGATGCAGTTTCATCCTACACAGCATTGGCACAAGTAATTATACTTGATCACAATTATGTGATTGCATTATCATGAACTTGGCACAATAGAATTGGATTTTCTGAGAGGTCCATAAGAGTTTATGATGCATGAATCTTGAATGATCAGGTCAGTTAGCAGACCCACAACATGGACGACAGCAAGTACAAGATCTTCTAGTCAAATATCTGCTTGTTTCATCCACACATATACTTACAGGCATGGCAGCATTGTTCATTTCCCCCCTTTCCCTCCAAACTTGGCTCCTCTTTACGATTGGTCTACTCCATAAGTACATCACTTTTTACCTAAAGGATCCAGCCATCAAATCCCGAAAACATCCCTAAACTCTATTTTTTGCACATTACATTCAACTGAACATACAAGGGTTTTTTTTTCCTTTCAAACTTAATGGAATTGTGAAGGAGTTCAATTTCTCTCTCTCTCTCTACTCTAAAATTGATTTTCAATTCAGTTCAATTAATCAAATAAAAATACGACAACAGAAACTCTTCATTTCTATTCAGCAACTACATATAAAAAGGTGCATTACCACAGGAAGCTCAGGGCAAATTTTTAGCTGAGCTGCAATGATCTTATTAATAGTTGCAAGTACCTTACTGTCAACGCTGCCCATGGCTTCTGCTCATAGAATGCCGTCGAAGAAGCTTTTGACCAGGAGTTTGATGATCATCCTACTCATATCACATATTAAGCCAAAGAGGAAAAGAATGCAAACAAATCACTTCAACAATAAATATAAAAAAGCTGGGGCCAGAAATAAGAAAAGTATGAACAAACAGAGCCAGTTCTTGCTCACAAGAGCTTGGAAATAAGTAAATGAAAATTCATTAAGAATTTATCTAGGCTCAATCCAACAATGAATCCCTAAACTTCTGCACAATTATCAGCTTTAGCATGTATATCTAAGGCCAAAACATATTGTTTGATGTATGAAAAGAAAAATATCAAGCCAAAAGACACATTTCGTAATTTAAAGCTGCAACAAAATCGCCATATACAGAAAGAATGTGCACAGCACAAGAGCTTAGGTGCTCTCTTTGCTTTGAAGCAAACCAATTACACATTATTGTCATTGATATTAGTACAGTTCCAGATAGAGGGAGCTTTTGAGTGAGGAGAGAGGAAAAGAGAGGAATCACAGAGGTGATGCTGATATATGGAGGGGGTTTCTTGAATGTCAGTTGCTTTAGGGAGATAAAAACAAGTACTTGATAATGCCCCAGACATAAAAACCCTTCATTCTGGAGAGAGACTCCCATGCTTCGTTCCATATGCTTTTTATGCAAAATGATGGGTTATGGTTCTTATGTCAAAAGGCCCACCTTAAAAAGATTCAATAGTTGCCATTTTGCAGGTCTTGTTCCACGATTTTGGACTCCCAGAATAGGGAAGCCTTTTCTTTTGTGTCCAACTGTAATGGTCTTTTTGTTCATACCAGATTCCCATTACATGGTTTAATCAACCATCCTTTTCCTTTTATTCCTCTGAAGAAATATGTGTTCCTGCAAGGGGAGATTTCTTCCTGATGAGTGACGGTGTTTTTAGTTGCAAATTTGGTTTTCCAGTTAGAGATGAGAAGATGGGATTTTTCTTCACAGTTCTTTTGGGGTGGAGCACCGAGAGTACGCATTTGAAAGAGGCAAATTTTGATGGTGTGTTTTAGCTCGAGTTCTTTTTCTTTCTTTTTTTTCCCCAAACATGCAACGGTGTGTTTTGGCCTCAGAAACCAACCCCCCATTTTTACCACCGCATCATCAGGGTCCAGTTGCATTTGACCTTTGCCAGTCTTATGCTTTGACGATGCCATTTCAATTGGTTTATGTATTCAAGTGACAATTTTCTGTTAGTAGTAAAATTGACAATAGCACTGAAGTTTTAGAATTTTTTGGATTTTGTCCATTTATCTATCTGTAATTAGAATATATGTAATCTCCAAGAGGCAGGATCATTACTATATTTATCAAGCTGATATGGAAATTACATTGCACGAGCTCAATCAGCGACTTGGCAAGAGTTGCCAAGACAATTGCTTGAAATATGTACAAGAAAAAGGCACTTGAACAAAGTGTATAACGCCACAAGGGCAACCGATTTTGACTATAGAATCAGTACCCAGCCTTTGAGAAATTCCACACGGTCATCAATCACTATTTATTACTAAAACCTTACCCATTATATCCAATATAAATCTTATATTCCATACTTACTCTTGAAGTAAAAAATGATTATTTTCCTAGTGAAGAATGCCTAGCAAACCTAACGAAAAGATCTGTAGATATGTTTAACTAATTTTGCTCTTAAATAGTAGCTTAAAATGAAAATGTTCATGTTTAAATTGAGTTAAATGCAATTCATAGATAAAAACAGTAGCTTAAAAAACTTATCGTGATAAGGATAAAGTTTGATTATCTACATTATAGAACATTGGAAATTGGATTAAACATGTATCAATAAGGTTGCATTTGTCACAGGGAACAAGACAAAATAGAGCAAGCTAATTCTTGATTTCATTAACACACTCTCCACTCAACTGTACTAAAAAGACCCAATCATACAGTCTCCATGTACTCATTCAACTGGACAACAGGAGAACTGGAATAAGGAATGATTAATCCTATCCAAACACCATGATTTGTTTACCCTTCCAAACTCCAAGGCTTTACTTGGCAAACTAAAAGGATTACCTTTTCTGCTAAATTCCATCTAAAACAAATGAACTCGCCCTCTCCCCCCAATCGATTTGTCCTACTAACACCAAGAATAGGATCAGACAACTGTTTGTCCTCTCTATCAGTGCCATTATATCCTATCCTGACCTAAGTTGTCTCCTCCAAAGCAGTTGCCGTACCAAGTAACAAAACCAGTATTGCACTAATTACACAAAGAAAGTGGTAACATAAGAAATGCAATACTAATTACCAGTTATAACAACAGAAAAGGCTACTTGAAATGTAAAGGGGGATATTAAAATTTCTGTCCATTTTCAGCCCAAACAGAAGAACATAAATTCGAGATGAGATTATTGACCTTGTATAAAGATGCAGCTGACTCAGGTTGTACTGTTTGAATTGGAATATGCCCAAGTGATGGCAGTGCATCCAGTGCATCCAAGGTCAGCTGCCACCCACAGAGTGCATCTGCATCAGCATTGTTGCCAGAACCACGGCTACTACAACCAGCAGCAGCAACATTTCCATTCACCCACGGACAGAATTGATTGTGATGAATAATTGGATCAAACTCTATAGCCTCTTCATAGTTGCTTTCACCTTTTGGAGGCCCTGACAATCCAGCAGTGTGAATATGCATTGACCACACAAGTAGCGATAGAGAGAAACCTAAGAACTTTAAAGTTCAACTTTTTTTAATAAATATGTTTTCATCTTAGTGACTGAGGCAGTAAACTTCTCTTCAGAATTTGACACAGCGGGGGCAAAAAGGAAATTACATGAATCATCCACTTCATGAAAATTATTCAAAAGAAAAAGAAGGGGAAAGAAGACAGCACGATAGCACAGGAAAACCAGAATCAAGTAAGCCATAACCTTACCTATCCCATTGGCTATAGTGTAATCTGACTCTAAGCATGGAAAATTATTAGTAGAGGATGACTTTCCAGCCTTATTGACCCCTTTCTTAGTTGTTTGACAGCCAGAGTACATATTTGCGTTGCAGGAAAGAGAAGGGTGGGCATTGCTATCTAGAGGTAACTTGCAGCTTTGACTTGCCTCCTTCTCACCACTTTCAACAGATTCAGCCTTCGTAGAACCATCTACTTTTGAGCCACTATCAGCCCTTTCCACTGATCTAGACAACATCTCCTGGCTATCACCATGAGGATCTTCCCTGTTTATTTCATCAGGAACAACCTCATCCATTAGTCCAGGATCAGGAGCAGATTCACCAGTCTGACCTTGATTTTCAACATCTTCTATTCTGGGTTCCACATCACCAACAACACTATCTGTTCTATGGACAGAAACATCAGCCCCATGAATCTCAGCTTCATGACTAGCACACATGCCTACACTGCCTCCACTGATACCAAAACTAGGACCATCCCGAGCCTGAGCTGTGGCAGTTTCTGCATTGAAAATCTCTTCACCATCATTTGTACTGCTAACACCCATTTCCCCTGGAGCTACTTCAGCAGCATTTCTGAAACAAATGCTTTGCTGTGCTTGATTGCTGTAATTCAGTTCAGATGTCTCATTCATGTCCAGATTGCCATATGTGCTGGAAGAGGGGAAATGAACATCAATATCTCCAGGGTAGTTTTCAACACTTTCCATAGAATCATCATCTGAACTATGACAGACTGTATCCATTGCAATGACAGATGATGCACGTGTGGAATCCCTAGCTGATGGGATTCCAACAATTTGGTCACTTCCTTGGCGAAGCAAATTAACTTTATTTCCATCTGCATAAATTTCCATGCCCACTGAATGGCTAGGACCAGCACCAGATGAGTCTCTCTGATATGGTGAACAGTGTGTATCAAAAAAATCTGAGTCACGAGCACGTTTTGAAGGTCCAGCTGAAAATTGTCTACTGTCTGTGACTTCATCAACATCACGATCAATGACAGTTCCCTCTACACTATCAGCAGGTTGCATCAAGTGAGGTCTATCATCTGAGCTGCCACCTATTTCCAAGCTCCGCTTACGAGAACTAGGCCCTCGAGATTCATATGAAGCAGCGCGATCACCAACTTCGCTGCCTGAAGGCTGACCTATCATTAAGTCTCTCCCCATTTCCACATCATGGACATTTTCAGGGATTGCTGCCCTGTCTGCCTGAGTAAAAGGTAAGCCCCCTGCCATAGTAAGATTCAGATCAACGTCAGTGTTTTGCAGCAGTTTACCCTTGTCTGCTGTTGCTACCTCATCACGGTCTTCCGTGTGTTCTTTATCTGTATCATCAGCAGCAACCCAACCACTAATTCCACTGGCTGCACTTACTCCACGTGTCAACACCATTTTTTTGCTTGCATCAGGAATATCAATGTTGTTGGGAGCAAAACGAGCTGGTCGAGGAACTGTCAAGAAATCCAATATCCTAACAGTAGCACCACATAAGCTACAATCTAGTAAGGGTGACCTGGAATCACATCTTGACTCAGCTAACAGTTTATTCTTTCCAGTGTCCTTTCTTACTGAAGCAGAATGTGCTTTCTTGCTTGGACCAGGATCATGTGAAAGGTGGACTTGGGCCTGAGCAGGGCCAAAAGAGCACCCATTTCGAGCTGATTGAGCAGAACGTTCTTCACAGTCTTGAACATTTAGGAGCCATCTTGGTTCCCACCCACAGAGACTTATAAGCTTTTGGGCCTGCCAGATGAAGCAGAAAGAGAATAGAAAAAGTTACAAAATATGAGCATTTATTGGCAAAGCAATAAACCACTCAGAACAGTGGCATGCAATAAAAAGAGAATAATTTATCTCACACGAGAGTACAAACAGAAGGCCCCATCCCTAGAGGTTTCAAGTTCTGGAATGCCTTCCGACTTAAAGTTTCCTTCTCCATAAGTAAAATTCTGTGACAGGGACAAGAAGCGGTCAACCACTGGACCCCGAGAAACCCGCATTTGCTCAACTGCAGATGCAGCAACAATAGGAAGAAACAGAAACTGCAGGAGCCCATCACATCTGTCTTTATATCCCCCAATTAAAGCAGATTGAGGAGTTGGAGGGAACTGCACCAAGCTTTCAGGACAGCTGTTACCTCTCCAAGGACAGCTGGCTTTGTGGCCATCATCTAGCTGCTTAGAAAATGCTACACCAGCACTTTCAACTTCAAAAAGAAGAAAGTAAAAGGAGGAATATGCTATCAATATGAGCAACAGATATTGATTTAATAATTGAATAAAACCTGTCTGAAGAAAGGATACATCAACTTGCAATGCAATTACTACCACAAACAGAAACAAGATTATACACACCATAGCCTTACACAGGCAATATAGGGAGTAAAAGGTTTAATTGATTTCTAATGTGTATCACACAACAAAGTTTACCATTACCATTCCAAGCACTTATTGCATCATGAGGCTCTTACCAAAAGCAACAAAATTCCAAGTCATCAAGTACAGGCAACTTGCTCAGAGATTTTAATTCAGCTATAAAAAAAATTTGTGTAATTGACTCAGAATAGCGATTTTTCCAAGCTCTCTTATGATTTATTTTTGTCCTTCCACCTAAATAATCACTTCATCTAGTTCTCTTCTGCATTAGGCAGCAAGGAAAAACTAGGCTCATTATTGTCATTTACCCACTTCTATTTTCAAGTCTTCTACATTGTTCTCAGAAATATGAGAACTCCCATTCACATCAAATGCTGTGGCCTTTAAAAGGTCACTAGAAAAACAGTTTGTGCTGTGTCTCCGATAGAGATTTTGAGTACTAGAATAACAATAACTGACCTTCAGAAGGGTTCCAGGATGGTGGCAAAACAAAACTCAGGCATGCGCCACAAGATTCACACACAATTTTATCAACGTCAATATTCATCCAACCTCTTTGAGCACAGGCCAATGAGTTAGCAATCTGCAAGAAAATAGATAGTGGTGATCAGATGACTTGAGTGAGTCTATAACTAAGCATGAAATATAGACACTTCACATCACAACAATTTTAACAACTTTGAGTCCAAAATCTATATTTAAAAAGAAAATATTTATAGAAAATATCATCATCTCTCCTTGGACACAATTTTATATTCAACTCCTATCAAAGTGCATTAAAATTGAGACTTAAGGGATTAATCATCCTTGTATCTCTAGAGGATGTCAGGAACACTCACTAAAATAACCTTAACAGTAGTAATTTTTCCAATACCCCTTTTTTAATGCATTCAGTGAAACATCGACTTCTGCTATAAATATCAGTTAGTGGTGGAAACATGAAAGAATTAATGCAGTTCCTACGTATTTTCATGGAACAACTTCTATAAAGCTGCAATGAGGAACATACATTCAGTAGATGTCTAGTTCAGCTCAGAATGTCTACTCTTGGCATATCCATATCATATTAGGTAATTGTCTTCATCAATTAAATGAGAATGTGAGTTGAAATTTTTTTATCC
Source organism: Cnidoscolus chayamansa (assembly GCA_948266635.1). Lineage (NCBI taxonomy): Eukaryota > Viridiplantae > Streptophyta > Magnoliopsida > Malpighiales > Euphorbiaceae > Cnidoscolus > Cnidoscolus chayamansa. The sequence goes on from CAOGCB010676139.1 coordinate 17,928, forward strand.
TGGAAACTCTTAAGAACTAGAATTTAGTTCCTTTTTTGGCAGGACCTATGGTTTACTTCTTTTAAAGCAGTAATAGATGTAAGAGTCCGTGTTTAAATTAGATATAATCAAATTACAATACAAAATAATTATCCAACCTAATAATCCCCCCCATCCCCCAAAAAAACAATATTTACACTTTTAACAGCTTAAAAATCTAAACGCAATGTAACCATGAATTTAATATACACTACTTTTCATTAATGTGAGGATACCTTGGGCTTTCCAAACCAATTCGACGGCTTAAAAGTAGCCAAACGCCTGAGCAAGTCCCCTCTTTCCCATGGCCTACATGAAGGCTTTGATGATCCAAGAACAGAACCACCAGCACTGGTGCTCAAGGAAGTTCTTGGTAGCTGTGAGCCAACACCAGAGAGAGAGGCTGCTTTGGAAGTATGCGCCTGACTGGACCTCTCTATACTACCGACATTTGCTGGAACGGCAGGTGAGGATGCCCCAGCAGAACTGGAGGAAGGCAACATGCATAAAGAATTGTAGTTCAGGAGAAGAATAATGCATGACCGATTGACGCAATTACATTCTCTCATAAAAACTTTTAATTTAATTTATTTTCTCTTCCTCAACTTTCAGAGGAACCAAACGTACACCTTACAAGTCTTTCACTAGAACTCCCTCCGTAAACCATTAAATAGTAAAGATCCCTATAACCTCACTAGTCACCACCATGTCGGGCTCCTAAGAAAAGTACAAAAAAAAAAAAGAATACAAGGCCCATTGTTTTGAGCTGAACTCAATTAAATCTAGCAACAACGGAAAGCTATAAAATTAGAGTCCTAATTCTAGTCCTCAGATTTCCAGAAACCAAAAAAACAATGACCCCAAACGAAACAGAGGGAGAAAGAACCCTATAAGACAAATTGAGAAACCCTAATTTGAGAGGAGTGATATGAAAAGAGTAAGAGGTAAAACCGCGAAGAAGAGATGAAGAGAGAGAGAGTGAGGGAGTGAGGGAGCGTGTGCATATGAAGGTGAGGAAGAGAGAGATAAGAGTGACGTGGTACCTGGCGGCAGGAGTAGGATCCATGGTGCCTCCGGAGCTGATCACCTCTTCCCTCATTGTGCTTCTTCAAGGGAGAATTTGGTGTTTTGGGGGTCTTTGTTGCCTTCGATTCGAAACGGAAATTGAGGGAGTGCGTGTCAAGGACGTTGGCTTTATAGCGAGTGTAGATTTGCGTGGCGCGTAATGTCTAAGTCAACAGTCAAAAACTACTTTTTTTTTTATTATTTATATCTATATATATATTGCAATCTGTGGATTCTAATTTATTTATGTTTTGCGAACATTTTACTTGACACGTGGCGTCATGAATCTTA
>CAOGCB010676463.1:0-18130 GCA_948266635.1 Cnidoscolus chayamansa
AAGAGCATGAAATAAGAGTGAGAGAGAGACCTGCCTGCACTCTTCAATAAAGGCAGATTACGCTTAGCTCTGTGCACATTCAAGAGGGTGCAAAGTTCCTTCAGTAAATTCATGCATCCGAAAACGCTCTAGAAGTTCAAAGGGGCTGCAACTAACATTATAAATTCCCGTAAAAACAGTGAATAATATGAGATTAAAGAAATTCAACTAGAAAACAAGGAATAGTCTTTGATCAAAACCATGGCCCATGATCAAAAACTGTACATGGAAGTGGGTTAACACCCTTACTATTTCCAAAACATTAATTAGAGGCCTGCATTAGAAATATACTAATCCTAAAAATTCATTCTAGTCAAAGTTACGTAGACCTGCAATAGATACTAATCTGAAAAATTCATTCTAGTCAAAGTTATTTAGAACTTGAAAAGAGAAGCAGACAAGATATAGGCAAGTGCATTTATGGCCCCTTATCACAGGGTTAGTGAGCAGAGCAGCCTTGTGTATGAAAGGCTGAAAACACATTATGCACAAATTCACCTAACAAATAAATCAACCTAAAATATACCATAGAACCTTATACGAAAATAATACATCATTGTTGCACCCATTTGAGTAATCACAATGAGAGGGTTGTTCAAACTTATACATAATGAACCTAAAAGGGGGAAAATAAGAGGGGCATGGGGAATCAAGTCTCTGGTTTGTATTGGAAGTTATTGTGCACTTTTAAGCTCCTAGCTAAGAGAGTTTCCACAAGGAAAAGGCATAAAACAACACAAAATTACTTGTATACATTGTCTTGCTTTTCCTTAGGGGAGATCATTAATTTGGTTCAATTCTGAACCCAATTGAAATCGGAAACTGATTTCATGAAAAAGGCCAATAAAATAAAATTGGAAGAAGAAATGAATTGAACCAAACCATCAGTTCGGTTTCGAACAGTAGGTTTTATGCAATGCCTAGAAGGTGTTCGTTTTATTATATGATGCCGTTTGCACTTCAACCTATTGCCAATACACAAACAGATGCAAAGCAAAGGCGAAAACACAAATCAAAAAGAAACATTCTCAAATCTATGAATGCACAATTCAAAACAAATCCCCAAATCTCAACAAGCAACATTACAATTTAAAATTTATTTCTTTCCTTTCATATTATCCCTAGAATCAAAGAGAAAATACAACTAGAAACCTAAATCCATGGCCAAACAGAATTAAGGCAAATCCCAAACCCATTACATAAGAAGTTAAGAACAGCCAAGATAAGGAACATGCAGCAATGTTGAGGATAACAAGGTGAGATGAGGCATTGAAATCAGCCAAGAAGCATAAGATGATTGATCTCATCTTAGAATTGGTTTTTGATGCGGAACAACTAAGAAGATGACAACTGAGATTTGAGATAGAGGTCTCGCTTATCTCCAGGTATGGCAAAGGTTTATCTATACCGTCTACGAGTGCAACCGAGGAGCAAATGAAGCTTCAACCAGCCATGACAAAGAAAATCGAAGAAGAAATGTCTGGGTTGATCAAGAGCATGGAGAGTTGACAGCTAAAGCTGGGTTGGAGAGTGAAGTGCGCGAATGCAATTTTTATACCACCTGGGAGGGTAGGGTGTAACTTGAAGGACACAAAATATCTTAAATACCAAATTGAACCAGAAAGATAGGACCAATCGACTGCACAACCCTACTTTTCCCTATGTTTCCAGGTTCTGTTCGGCCTGTATGTGTGTGTATTGAATGAATTTTAATAGAGATTACTCACCTGATACTGATTGAAATACAATGATAGTAAATTTTGTGGACCAGTATGGAAATTTTTAGTCTTACAGGATGACTTCGCGATTATGGCTTAATCTACGCTGATTGCTTTCCATGGCTTCCAACACATTAGAAGTTTCTGGTCCAGCTGATCCTCCAGCTACAATTGACGGTATGGAAGCAGTTGGAGTCCAAATCTAGAACAGCACCAAAAGAATTAGAAAACCATACCATGATGTCTGCATCCAGAAGATTTTCATCGAACTCACCTTTATTGTGTTGTCAATACCACTTGTTGCCACAACACAATCAAATGGATGGCACTGCACGCAGTTCACAACTGTAGAGGGAGATAAATAAATCAACGGTAAGAATTTCAACATAAACCTTGTATACATTCAGAAGGAGGTAAAGGCATAGAGCATTACCAGCTTCATCTCCAAGCAGCATTTTTACGAGTCTACCAGTTTGCTTTTCCCAAATAAACCATCTACCATCATCACTTCCACTTGCCACGTAGTCACCTGAAAATCAATAATGATAATTTTAATTTTATGCAAAAGACAGAAAATATATAGAAGATATATTCACAATGACACCAACCAAGCTACCATCCCTGCAGGTAGTTGCTGGAATGCAGTGCATTGATTGCAAATAGACAATTAGATGTTATCCATATAAAATATTGCTACATGCACTACAGACTCTGACCACCTCAGGCAGTGAATCCTTCTTCAAGTTGCTATAATTCTCTATGGTTTGCTTCAATCTTTCTAAGGTGTCACTTTCTCTTTCTGATATAATTTTGCCAGACTTAATAATAAGGGGATCAAAAGCTTGTTTGCATCACTACATCAAGAATGCATAAAAGACGAATGCATGTAACACATTTGCAAGTATAAAGTACCTCTCTGGCCCAGAAAACTGGCCTGCTTTATGTCAGTTCCAACATTGCAGTGGCCAACAAATCTCTGCTTCATATCAATGACTGTCTCGGGCTGCAATATAAGTATATAGCACATCCACAATTTAAGTTGCATGTGCGCATGTGCAAGAATAAGAACTACTTTATGTATATCAACCAAAAGACTAATAATAAAAAATTTAATGAAATCACGTGCACAATTCAGCATATATAATTGGGGGAGGGGGATAATTCTAGACAAGTACTCAAGAGGCCAAAGGAAGAGAAAGATTTGAAGAGAACAAATATTGTCTATTTGCTAAATTATCCATCTAACTGATATTCAGTTTCAGTGTTTCGTTTCCATGCATTTTTTGCTCAGCTTAAAATAGATACATATTTAAGGGTCTTGTCACTTTGCATTATTACTGGCAGATTAGTTACTAAGCACCAGGTCAATCTCAAGAGGCCAGTCACCAGTGACCAACAGTACAGACTACCCTGTCTAAACAACGTAAATCTCAGATAAAAAAAATCCTGATCTTTCCTCAAGAGGAACATAACAGTTGGGCAAGTAAAAAAATTGAGTTATTCCATTTTGATGATTAATAGAGAAGAGCATATAAGGCCTCTATAAGATCTGAATAGAACCTGATAAGGCTTCCGATCATTTTGTGATGATGAAGGTGATCCACATGAGCCATTTGCACAATTTGTTTCTCGATTTGAATCACCTCTTCGATGAATCCTCAAATTTAAACTCCCATGAAGAGTATTGGGCTCAATATCACGCCCTTCATCACCTGATAGTGACGTTTCAAAGTCCAACTCCAATTCTTCATCATAGTCAGAATCTTCTCTTTCAGACATTGGACCATCTTGTGAAGCATCACTGTTAGCCTCTGAGCGATAAAGTATGTCACTTAGTGACAATGCTCTTCCACTGCGAGATTCAGACTTTAGACGTCCATCATTTGCTTTATTAGTTTTTTCTGCTTCAGCTGGTCATGCAAATACTCAATTAGTCAAAATATGAATGACTTCGTTCCAGTAAAACAGAGGTTTATTTTAATACGACATGTTACTTATTCCAAACAACATAATAGTTCAGTACAATAAATTAACTGCTCTTTCAAGTGATAAAATGGTATGGTTCAACCAAGAGGCAGGGAAGGAACACAATGAAAGGCACAAAACATTAAAATCCACACCTGCAGCAAGACTCTTTTGTAAATTCTCTACCATTTCCGCAATTTCAGTTTTGGATGGGGCCACAGATTGAGCTGCAACAGCAAACTCTAGAGCTTCTTTATATTTTCCCAACTGCAAGAAGCAAATAATAAGGAACTAAAAATAATGATGGATAAAAAATGAACAGATTAGGTCAGCTCAAATTCAATGTCATCATATTTGCATTAAAATTCCCTTCCCTGTATGTTCTAACTTCAAACTCGGTGCTTATACCTAAAGGCAATGCATAAACAGATGCCATATGATCTTTAAATCAACAAGCTGGGAAAAAAAGGAATGCAAATCTTAATGGTCTGGTGAACCACCAGAAACTACACTGTCCATGTGCAAGTTTAAATGATGCAAATGATTAAGAAGACAAACTAAGCACATAAAAAAAGCATGGGATCGAAAAAAATGTCAGCAAAAAGATAGAACTAAAAAATATATATAAGAAAAATTCTGTTCCCTTTAGATCAACAAGCTGGGAAAAAAAAGAATGCAAATCTTCTGGAAAAACACCAGATACTACACTGTCCATGTGTAAGTTTCAATGATACAAATGATTAAGAAGAGAAATAAGCACATGAAAAAAAGTATGGGATCCGAAAAGAATGTCTGCAAAAAAGATAGAACAAAAAAAATAAAAGCAAAATGCTGTTAAGTATTGCCCCTTTTTTCATTCATTTGTTGTCAGTTCACCTGGGTTTTGTGTCTTTTCCACCTCTTTTCCTAAAGTTTGCCATCATATGCCATTTTCTTTGTAAATTCCTAACAATTCTCACGATTCACCTTCAATTCATGTGATTCTTGTCCAACTGAGGCTGCTAACAATTTACCTAAGAGATTCATATAGTGATTTGATACAAACAGTATGATTTTAATAACAATGAATCACAATATCAGTCCATAACAAAATGTTATCAGGAAAAGATCTGAAGACATGTGGACTAGATATAAATTAAATAAGGATTGAGAAAAGAAACTGTAGCACTTCCTGTCTCAAAATAAATTTCATGTACCATAGCCACTGAAGAGCATTAGATGAAAGTAGAGTTTCTGGCTTGGACCATTGAATATTTGGTAATAAAAGATTCTGATTTTAATTCATGGAATTACCTGTGACAAAGATTCAGACATATAATAAAGGGCTCTAAAGGAAGAGCTGTCTATTCTACGAGCATTATAGCAATCTCTTATGGCCATGTGAACATCATTTTTCCACTTCCTCTGAAAAAAAAAGAACAAAAATTAAATAACTAAATAATACATGACCAGAAATACATAACTAAATAAATGAAAGAAGAGCTGTCTATTCTACGAGCATTATAGCAATCTCTTATGGATGTGACATCATTTTCCCACTTCCTCTGAAAATAAAGAACAAAAATTAAATAACAAAATAATACATCTCCATATTAACAAATTTTCAAGAAACCTTGAGTAACAAGCCCGCGCGTATGCAGAGACAGTCATGCCTAATTGCAGGACCAATATCATGACCATGCCGATCCAAAACTTCATTGCATGCCTCAATTGCTTCAAGATAATTTGAGTACTCCTCTAAGCATTTTTCAGCAATTTGAAGCAACTTTCTACACTTCTCAAACTGTAAAAACTATATTAGACTAGCAAATATAAAAACAAAGAAACAGTGGCAAGTCATTAATACCAGCATGACAACTTTACCAAGAATAAATAAATAAATAAACAAGTATACCACAGAAGCAACATTGCTTTTGAAACAAAGACTGCTTTTGTAGACAACAGATGATGGTTGCAATTCTAGCCCATTGAGAATAGGATTGAAGGTCATTAGCTTTGAAGCATCTCCTGAAGCATATCGCATAGCACCCCCTCCAGCTTAAAATCACAAGAATGATTTATCAAATCATCTCATCAACGTAGAAATAAGAATATTAAAAACTAAAATGTAAGCAGAACATGTACTAACAGAAAGTTTCTCACACAACTGGATGCTAACAAATAGTTTATCTCACACAACTGGATCGACATTTTAATATGTAGTAGAATATACACTAAACTGTCAATTGAAATTGAAAGTTGACAATAGAAGAGACTACATTGTTGATCCTATAGGATGCCTGCATCATATGAATGTTTACAAAGGGAATGCACACCATGATCAAGTAGCAGTAACAACTTTAAGAAGTAAACAAAAGCATGGCCATCAAAATAAATGGGTACAATGGGAATAGCACATACCGTGATTTACATTCATGAGGTATACATGCTCTCCACTGTAACTAAGTAGAACCTCATCTCCACTTGGACTAAATGTCACATGAGTCAGGTGCAACCCTGAACGTCCCTACAATGGAAGGAAAATGCTAAGCCTTTTACAAGGATTTGAGAAATACATACAAATCCATTCTAATTCATCTCATTAAGCAATGAACAAACATGTCTTCTTCTTTTTTCTTTCCCTTCCTTTCTTTAGTTGCCCATCAAATAAAAACATACAATATGATGGTGAACTTCCAAGAAAATGAAATGACAAAATAGCCATTAAATAGTTAATTCCACTACTCACACGTTCAGAAAGATGCATTGGGCAGAAATAGTTAACACACGGAGGTGGTGGCATTCTTTTCTGGCAGGAAGATAGAGGAGGCAACATTCTTCTATCATATAGACGAGCAAAGGCATCACTGCTAACATTCAAGAATGAGAGATTAGTCAAAATACCAATAATAACAAAGGTTAGAAGAACTGAAATGTGATCATCAGATTTACCTCCCACCAACAAGGAGCAGATGAGGCCGGATGGCACTAATGTCGCAAGATTTTAAGGCAAGGGTCTGTCTAGGGGGATCAGCTAATGACCTCTTTGCCCCACGACGCAAGTCAAGCTGCCATCAAGTACTAAATGTGAGTCATGTGACAATTATGTATTTGGAAAAGGGGGATCGAAACATAAATATTTTTGCAAGGAACTCAAAACTGCCCATTTGCAAGGACTGATAATAACATTTGATATTGATTCACCTAAGGTCAAGAAACTGTCTATAACTTTGAGACCTAGACCTATAGTTTCAAATAATAGGCTCATGACATTCCACCCAATTAATAAATCACTATCGTTATTAAGGCGAGAGACGACACTAAAGCGATGAGATACCCTATTGCCTTAGGCGAGAGGCGAGGCGAGGGCTTTTTGAAGTGCAGCGCCATAGCTTAAATATATATATATATATATATATATATAAGTCAACTACATAGATATTTATGTAAATATCATATTATTACCTTGCTAATTAGTTGATATAATTATAGAAATATATCATAATTAATAACATAATTATAAAAATTTATTCTAGTTAGTTAACATAATTATATGATATATATCATTAATTGGTTAGTATAATTATAGGCATATACGTGTGTGTGTGTGTGTATAACTGTATATATATATATATATATATTATGTCAACTACATAAATATTTATGTAAATATCATATTATTACCTTCCTACTTAGTTAATATAATTATAGAAATATATCCTAATTAATAAACATAATTATAAAAAGATATTCCTAGTTAATTAACATAATTATATAATATATATATCTTTAGTTAGCATAATTATAGGCATATATGTGTATCTATCTCTCTCTCTCTCTCTCTCTCTATCTCTCTCTCTCTCTCTCTCTCTCTCTCTCTATATATATATATATATATATATATATGAAGTCAACTACGTAGATATTTATGTAAATATTATATTGTTCCCTTCCTAATTACTTAATGTAATTTGAGGATATAAATATCTCTAATTAGTTAGCATGATTATATGATATATATTTTTTATTAGTTAGCAATTTAGCATAACTATAAGAATATTTTCCCTAATTAGTTAACATAATTATAATGATATTTTTCCTAACTATTACCTAAAATTTAGCTCTCTAATCAGCTGCTTTAAAAGGAAAACTTTGGATTAGTATTTGGTGTTAAAAAAAGAGAATTTTGCACCTTATTTGCAAGAGGCGTAGCCTTGCTCGCCTCCTACCCAAAGCCAGGTGAGGCAAGGAGATTGCCTCTTGCAAGAGGTCTCGCCTGGAAGGCGAAGCGAGGAAGGGTCGCCTCGCCTCACCTGGCGCCTCGCCCGATGCCTATTGGCGCCTTTAATAACACTGTAGACCACCCATCTAAGAGAAAGCATCTTGGTAAATTGGGTAGTGCACCATAACATTGCAAATTAACTTTAAAAAATCATGACAAGGAAAATCATAGTAAGGTAAAGAGACCTTCAGCTACATTAATCTTTTATTGGTCATCTTTGCAGCATTTCCAAAAGCAAATCAAATGAATTTTAGCTCATAATCAAAGTTCCCCACTATTATACACATGAATTTCAAGTATATTAAAAGAACTATATTTTTTCCTTAAATCCATATTTAAAGTTCCAGAAATTTGATTCACCAAAAAAAAAAAAGATCCATAAATTTGACAATGACTCAAAGAAATTACAGAATGAAAGCCACAATGTAGACAAAAAGCAACAATCATGCACAAATTATTGGCACCTAACAAGTAACAAATAGCGTTGGTTTTTCTGAGCTTGTTAAGTTAATCATAAAAGTGTAAGGAACTCAACTAATCACAGAACAGTTTTTATAAAATATGATAATATGATGCTATCAGAGCTTTAGTACAGAAGGAAAATCTAATCGTCAGCACATACAGTGGAGAATTTCTACATTTACTTCAACTCACTAGAATATTACGGCACTCTTGGGGTGAAGACCCAGCTGGTGGACAAGAAGCACCCTCCCGAAAGTCATGCTGTCTCAGTGTCCCATCTTCACTTGCACTCCAAACCACATTAGGATTTCCAACTTCAACCTGCCATTCAATAAAAGCGGATGGACATTAATTTGTTTTTCTTGCATTCATATTACTCTGGAAATCCCCTTTGTTAGAATCTATCTGAAGAGATCTTACAGCTAATTTTTTTACTCTTCTAGTGTGACATTGATACACAGCTGAGGGAGCAATGGAATTATCATCTGGACCTCTCCCACTTAGTCGAGACAAATTAAACAAGCGAACCTGGGGAGGAGAAAAAGAAAATCAAATTTTACCAATATATTTAACTTTATACAGATTGCATCCACTTAAGACTTTGAAAGAGCATTACTTCTGCATCTCCAGCTCCAGAGACCACAAGCTCATCCGAAGTTTCAGGAATAAATTTTGTACAGAATATGTTTGCAGTATGTCCAGTATCTATAGAATGCAGTAGCTTTCGACCATTATAGCTCCATATATTCATCTGCACAAGAATTGCAGCATTACCAAATATATTTCCACTGTCATTATGCAATTTTACTGCACCTGTGTGCACATGGACATGCATATAATCCCAAGCACACAACGTGCAGAGTGCACGTGTGGAAGTGCCTCTGCATGCATGTGAGAGAAAAAGGAGAAAAGTAGGATATCAAGCTTTAACAAAATAATGTCATCCTCAAAGCACTTGGTACATCACTATTATTTTACCAAAATCTCAACAGCCACTATCACACCATATTGATTAGAACCACAGCCACATTCTCCCTCCTTCCGAAAAGGACCCAAGAAAAAGAAAACTCTTACCTTTTTTCTCCTTGTGTAAAAAAATAGACAAGATTATGAAAATGTAGAAAATCTAAAGTTTTACCGATCATCAAAAAAAGGTACAAGACTAGTCCGCTTTTCGGTTGAAAATTAGGGGCAAATCAATCAATCAGGTAGTAAATGTCTCATTGAAAAGTACCAATTCACTAAAATGACTGGTTCATCAATGTTCTACAAAATGAGCATATGCAGATCAGTCCAACAGGAGGAGCAGATTTAACTTCCGCATACCCGTCTCTATGCAAGCCATCCAAATCATGACTTCTTAGGTGACAAAATTTGCAATATACTCAACACACACGCACATACATACTCATCCATAATAATGTCTCAGGAGAACTTTAGAAGTATCATACCCGAGTGTCATCTGATCCAGATATCAAGAGTGAGCCAGTAGAGTTCCAAGCTATAGTGTTTACACAACCCTGATGCCCCTGTTAGAGAGGGGGAAATACTGAGATGACAATTTTATTGAAAAGAAAATTAGTTGTCTGAAAAGTAACAATTTATGAGGATAGTTTAAACAGTATCCAGCTAAATTCAGCATCCAATGAAAGGGTAAACAATCTTTTTTCACAAGGGCAATATTAGTACTTGTACAAGTAGACAGACTATCATAAAGTATGAGCCAACTTTTGTAGGACAATACCCTGTTCCACTTTAGCAGACATTTTCTAATCTAAAGAATATAAGATTTAAAAGGAAATCATGGGGGAAAATGATGAGAGATGATACTTAAAAAAAAGTATATACCTCTTGAATCCACGTTAAATATTCATATCTAGACTAACCTCCAATTCATTTTCCTGGGAGAGCCTTCGTATCAACGATGAATGCATTTGTAAACTGTGATTGACCTACATAAATAACAGAGCATGTCTAGTTGTGTGAATACAAAAGAAGTGTATCCTTAAATGTGCTAATGCTAAAACAGTCACTGCCTTAAAATTGAAATAGAAAGACATATCAATCATTTTCATCAAAATGATAAATAAATAAACTCAATCCTTCACCTCTCCTCCCTGCTTGATTTCTAGGAAATGCACAAATGAAAATTTAGAGAAAAAATGGGATTGCAACAAATCTAGTCATGTAAGACAAACCACAACATTTGAATTTTACTTTATTAGTGGATGATCATTGTCTTAGAGATCAACATGCACACATCCTCTAATTTCGAATAAATATACTTCTTCTCTCGCCACCAATCCTCAATTTCAAATAATTTCCTTTGAAGTTCCATTTATATAACTTTAAACACTGGTAATTTTCAATCATCGTCCTCAACTTTGGAGGTTTAAATGAAAAAGGAACCAAGAAAAGGAACCGACGGAGTTTTCTGTTGACAAAATGCAAGTTCAAGAAGTTAGAAGTTTTAAGTAACAAAGTGAAGTTTGTTGACCACCTTGACAATACGATTACAATTAAAGTTGAAGTTGAATGACAACGAGAGAAAGTTATCCCTTTAAACAAAGGTTTCAACAAAACGGGATTTTGGGACTCATGTACTTATCTTTTTATGAATGCGTGTTTTCATCTCTGGCGAGAAAAATAAAAAGCCACTGGTATCAACAAAATGGGATGTTAAAGACCAATGCCAAATTATGATTCCTCAACTAAAACTTCAACAATGACCAGATAAGCTTATTTAACACATAAAAATAAAAACAAGCTCAATTAAAAAATGCTAGCTTCAATAACCCAAGCTGCATTTGCATCCGGTTGCACTTTGTTAAGTCCACCTCAAACACTAACTTCCAAATACACAATCTCAAATTTCAATCTCAATCAGAAAAAAAAAAAAATAAAAAATAAAAAAAAATAAATAAAGTGAAATTGAAAGCCTAAACATTCTTTAACGCAAGCACGCAACACCAAAAAAATATCATCTAAAAACAGAAAGTTAAATATTCTAAATAGAGAAAAAAACAATACTCCACAGAAAAAAGAACAGTAAGAGAAAATACAAGGCGAGCACGGTAGTATCTGGTCTCCAGCAAATTAAATATATTGCCGTCGTGAAAACCGTAAGAATCCATTTCTCTTCTTCTGCTTGAAGCTGCAGCGAAATTCACAGAAATCCCGAACCTGGATCGAAATTGAATTGATAGATTGATCACTGTGATCAGAGGAATTGTGAATTACAGAGTCGGATTGAGGATGGTAATGCTCAGAGTCAGGAATGGTTATGCCAGTGGCAGTTTGCCTACGGAAAGGGGGTTTTGAGCTCTGCTACAGCTTTGCCAATAATAATAAAGAGGGAAATGTTATTTTTATGATGAATTAATTTAATGGGTGCTTTTGGCTTCCGCCTTCGTAGTGCATTGGTCATCAGTTTCTACACTTTTCTTCTTCCACAGATGAAAATGGTTCTGGTACATGAGGACCACGATTTGGGTGTTTTGCGTAACTATTAAGCACCGTTCATCTTGGGATCAACGGTGTGAATAAGAGGATAGGTTGTGGGACCTACGTGGCCGCTGTTGAATTGGACCTAGATCAGCCCAATATGAATCTGCAAAGCCCAAATCATTATATCTTAACAGTTATTTTCTTACTCTTTTAATTTTATTTTCCATAAAAAATGATTAATTTAAATCTGATATTATTTTTTTTTTTATAAAAATTGATATAGTAAATAAATTAATAACAAGAGAAATATTCTCAAGTTTATTCTATAATCTGGTTTTCTAAATAACTTTTAATACTACCATCATTTTCTCTTCATTTGGGATCCAACCCAATTCACAGAATAAATGCATTTAAACCTAATACGAATAATTTAAATAAAATATTTATCTAAAAGTACAATTATTACATAAAATCTATTATGCCAATTAGGATTCATATTGGAAGTACCATGTACTACTACTACTACTACTACTGGGTGTAGATAAGAATTTTCATAAATTTCAATTTGAAGTCACAAATTATTGAATATGCAAGTACCCCCCCCCCCCCCTCTATCTATCTTAGCAGGAAAGTCGTCATCTCTAAGCCACTGAAAAAGATAAAACCAACACATTTTGCTAATAATTAATAGTCATTGATCATTTGGTATAAAAATTGACCAATATGTTATTTCTTATAATTATGAGTAATTTATGGATATAAAAAAAATTACCGCTAATAAATTAAAAATAATAATGATAAAGTAAATGTGAGGCTCTTAATATTGAATAGTAGAGTTGCTAGGAAAAACAAAGCACCAAAAGTCACTTCTTCCTCTTCCCAAATAATGCAAAGCGTGGTCCCCGTTAAAAACTACCATTTCCAGAAAGATTTTGAACCTCTTTCTTCACATCGCTCTCTCCATTCCACAAATATGTGCATGCTATATGCGTACACAGGCCAAAGACAACAGTAAAACCAATCGAATTTAAATTACATCCAATCACCACATACAAAACCTCATGAGCTTAAACCAAACTAGTAGACAAACATACATTGTTCTTCTACAATCCAATTATAATACCCCATTGTCGGCCGTGCCCAACACCAGTGCTGATATTGTGACAATGCTTGAGAAGTAACATGAAATGGCAAATCAAGGGCCCCAGGATGTTTCCACAGGATAAAATATAAAGAGAGCCTCACACCCATGTACTGTTACGAGTGAAAAAAGTAGCAACCCCAAAGAAAGAAAGAAAAAAATATGACAAGAATACAAAAAGTTTGGAAAAGTGAAGATGGGTCCTGGAACACCCAAGCAGCGTGCGTTCATCCTCCTTCCGAAGGGGGGGGTCCCTCAAGAATAACTAGTCTTCTTGTTCACACAGCCATTCTCCCACGCCCAGGTCCTAGTGCTTCTTTAAATAGGCCCTTAGACATGGCTCAATGATTCAACCTCTTACTTTATTGTGATATGTTATGCTGCATTTGCCTTCCTCTTTACAGCCACTATGGAAGATATTGACAATCAAAGCTTGCTGATTTCGAAATCAATCATTGGTTATAAACTACAGTACAGATTCATTGATTCTCTCTTATCTCTCTTTCCAATTGGCATATACTTTGCAAGACACCCTTCTATCTTGAGCAAATCCTTGGACCATACCAAGTTCATGTTCACGACTTATTCTGCACACACCAAATTATATAATTAACAAATAACTGATAAGACCTAATATTACTTGAAAATCTTTTGTCACTCATGGAGCATCAAGTCCTAAAGCTTTTGCTTTGAGCTTCAAGGATTTCAAGTAATTAATTGCTTCATCAAGAACCACAACTGCATCCTTGCCCTTTCCACCTGGAATTATGTTCTGCAGAATGCTCACAGTCTCTCGTATTCTTTCTTTTCTTATCTTCTTGTGGATTGTTTTTGAACCCATCTCACCCAAGGTCCAATTCAAGCCATCTTCACACCTAGATTCAGCATCACCCTCGTACTCGCAACTTCTGATATGTTTCGCTGAACTAGCAGTGTCCATTAGTGCAGGTGAGAGACTGTAGCCTCCTTCAAACAATTTTCGCTTTTTAGTTGAACCATCAGAACTTCCAACCTCTTCTATGCTTCCTTTGAACCAATCTTGACTATTGTGAGCTGTCATTGTACTAGGTGAATGACCTGTACTTGTAACTTCATCGTCCTCAGTGGAATCACTACCATCATCTGAGTACAGTAAGGCATCAAGTTCTTCAGTGTCCTCATGCATCTCACTTTGCAATTCAGTAACGTTTTTTTCTCCAAACTGGTCAGCTGCTATAGCCCCTACATGAATATTCACATTTTCTTTAGTCCCAGGATCTTCCCTCTTCAAATTGCATGCAGCAGTTGTATTTGGCCCCCAAGAAGTTAAGGACTGTATGGGAGCCCCAATACCAGAACTAAAGATCAGAGTTGTTTGATCTCCTGAGTGATCAAAAACAAGGAATCTCTTCTGATTACACCCGCGATCTACTTTGGGTGTGATGGCCTCCTTATGATCATCACAAGGGGCAGTAACAAGTTTATCTCTGAGACCAGAGTTTAAAGCAGGCGCAAACGCCTGCGGGAAACAAGGCAAACGGTAAAACCAACTCTGAGGCTCATTTGCTTGACCAACATGCGAGAGAGGTAGCTTAGGGGATGGATATACAGGTAAAGTCCCCTTTATAGAAACCATGTCAGTACCAGAGTTCATAAATGAAGAGGTCGTACACTGCTGCCCCAAGTTAGATTGAGCACCCAAATAACTCAAATTGGGTGATTGCCAATCAAATTGCTGCTGAGGAAAACAGGATCCCCAGTCCTCACCCATCCAACTAAAACAATAACCTATAATACAAGATCGGAAATGATTTTACAGCTCATACTATGCCCAAAGAAATTATAACCAAATTTTACATAATTAGACAAATAAAACATACCAGAAGGATTTCTGCAGTAGTAAAAGTGGCTGTTCACTTGCTCTTTCTCTCAGTAACAACAGGAAAAACAAAAGACTCCAGCTTAACTTGAAAACAGTGGTGCAAAAAGTAAATCTACGTAACGGGTTTAAGCAAATGACGAAAATATTCAGCCTGGAAAAATCCAAGGAAAAGATCAGCAAAAGAAAAACATAGCATAAAGTTTCTTGCCATTATCAATACAAGGCCAAGGAATCTCATAAATGAGATAATATTTATAGATCAACACACATAAAAGCACATCTGATTACTTTAGAGAATGACTGATTCAAGAATAAAACTATCTTTACTAACCTGGCAATCTTGAAGAGGATGAAAGCATGCTATGACTCTAACTATAATGGTGGCACACCCAGCAACCCCATTTTCGTGTTTTAATGCCCGAAAATTTGTTTGGCTCGCTGCTTGGCACACCATAACTACTTCCCAACCCTTCAATATGATGAAATAAACAATAATACGATCTTTCTGGGGACAGTCTGAATGCTTGCGCTTTCTGTAGACTAGCCAATATCAAACGATCAAGAAGCTGGAGAGAGATTAGAATAACAAAATACACTGAAAACTGGGATTTAGTGCCAAGCAAGACACTGAGAACAATTGGAGAAAATAAAAGATGGATTCCCTTATTCAGCTAATCTGGCGGACATAGCAAGGAATAACAATGAAAAAAGTGGATCCCATGGAAACAAGATCGGATTAAAAAAAGCCACAGAATTGGAGGGTATGCTTATTGGAAAAGGAAATTACAGTATTACTCTACAATAAAGGTTCAAGGAGATGATTTTCCGATAAACATCAACAGAAAGACTCAAAAACCACCGCATACTGTTTCTCTTCGCCCAGAGATCGCCAATGCTGCTACTTGCACCAATACCACTTCAAGGACCCTGCAAGGGAGTTTATCAGAACAAAACCTCATGCAAATTTTAGTGGGAAGTATAAGATTAGATCTGTTTCTGTAATTGAGAAACCAAAAAAAGGAAAAGATACAAGTTTGATAAAAATGATAAACCGGTATCACACAAGCATTGAACAATAAAGCTCCATGGCTTCCATAAAAGAAAAGACCAGTTATTCCGTGAAATTTCTTTAGTAATCCTCAGAATTCTCAGCTGACCAAACAAAACGAATTCAAAATACCCAAACAAAATCAAGCTTCATCTTCTACAGCCATCAGAGTGCCAAAAAAAATCGATACAATTGCAACTTACGTGCTTAAACATTCATAGCTAAGGATCTTTCTTTTACCCAGCAGATTATAGATGACAATATGGTGTAAATTAACAAGACATCAGAAGCAGAACTTCTCACCAGAAAATTAGCAGGGAAAACAAACATTAGTTGAAAGGAAAAATAAAGGAGAGAGTGAGAGAAATAGAGAGAATTTAAGATAAATGTAAATGAATAAAGTGAAGCTGAAAACAACAAAAGTGAAAGAATTAAGAAAGAAAGCCGAAAACTTAGACCAGAAATAAAGAGAAAATCCAAACCCATTAGCCAAAAAGGATGATCCAGTCAAAATATAATCGAAGAATATCAACCACACAAATCAACATAAAACCAAACAGAACTTACAGTGGAAAAAAAAAACCCGATTCAATCCAAGAACAAAACTTCAAGAAACCGAATAACCAGATCGACAACACCACGAGCAGATACTAAAGAACGCCTCAACTTCAGAGTCGGAGAGAGAGAGAGAGAGAGAGAGCAATCAAAGTCCAAATATTGGGATGCACGGAAGCTAAGGTTATATAGAAACCAAAATTGACGGAAATGTCCTGGCCTGATCCTGAACGCTGGTGCAAGAGGCATTTAAAGAAAAAAAGAAAAAAGGGAAAAGCGAAAGGCTCATACGTGCGTGCGTGCGTGCGTGCGTGAGGAGTGCACGCAAGGTATTAGTGTACAATGATGATGCACTGTAACATATCCTTGTGGGGTGGCAAGTATTATGAGTTACGACCTCAGTTGAAAACCCAACCACAAACGGATCCTATTTAATCTAATTGAACAAATCAAATTGAATTATATAAATAAATAAAAATTATATATATATATATTCAAAATTAAATTAAATATGTAAAAATAATAAAATTGAATCAATAATTTTTAATTTAATTTGATTCAATTACCAAAAATTTTGATTTGTTAATTTATCAATTTTTAATATAAATAATTAAAATTGAATAAAAAAAATAAATTTCTTATAAAATTATAATTAAAATCGATATTATTAAATAATTAAATTGATTAAATCAAAATTAATCAGCTCTATTTAAAAATAAAATTACTTTCTCATGACAATTTGCAGCGGTTTTAATTTCCACTTGTATTGAAATAATGATTATTACATATGTTTATGTGTATTATATAATAAGTTTATTTAAAATTATGATAAATAGTAAAATAAAATGAATGTTTTAGAATATTATTTGATAATAAAATAAAATGAAATATATTTATCATTAAAGAAAAAGCTATAATTGGTTGAAAAACATAAACTTGGTGTGGGGATGGAACTTGGAAGTGGAATTAGACCAAAAAGATGTGAGAAATTTTTTTAATTTTACCATACGTCCCATCACCTTTAACATATGGGTATTATTATTATTATCAACCTTAAAGATATATATCTTTTATTATATCCTACTGTCTCTGTTCAAACCAACCCATTTAAAATAAATATGTCTTTTTTTTTTTTAAATAAAGAGGGAAATGAAACTGAGATTGAAGAAAGGGGTAGGTATCCTATGTTAAACATGAACACCAATAATTTGATGCTTGACCATTCAAACCATATGATTTATAGAAAGATGATGGGACCCCATGATGAGCATTGGGCACATGATATTAAAACTCATCTGACAATAATATATGTTGCTTACATATACTATCCATGCATGGTAAAAATATTGACCCATTGGCCCCTCCATGGAGTACAATAATACTTTTCACTGATGTGATATATGGATGTTCCATGAATTGGGCCAACCCCTCCATCCGTGTATGTGTTTTCAGCACATTTCATTTAGTCTCTTTTTTTTCTTTTTTTTTTTTTAAAAAAAATCAAATTTCTGTTGTTAATTTTTTTTATATTTAATATTTATAATAATTTAATTATTTTTATATTTAAGATTTATAAAGTATTTACTATTTTAATATTGCATGTGGACATGAATTATGTATATTCTGAATTAAA
>CAOGCB010676894.1:0-13504 GCA_948266635.1 Cnidoscolus chayamansa
TTAAATGCAAGTTTAACCCTGAAATAGGAACAGATTGGGTGAAACGTGTTGCACAAGATTTCAATGAAGCTCTCAATCTCATCACTGAGAATTTTGCACTAGATTTCCCTTTAGTTCATCTCCATTTCAAGAACTTCCTCCTCAACAGGCAACGAAAGAACTCTCTCTTCATCTGACCTCTATTCTTAAGACTGCATTTCATGAGGTAAAACCTGAGTTTTTTAATAGAAAATGAACTATTTTATATTTGGTGGAAGAGAGAATTGAGTTTTATTAATGGAAAATGGATGTATATATACAACGTGGATGAACATTCTAATGTGTGGGTGTGAATTTTTGGAAGGGAATACTTTCTTTCCGGAGAAGAGATGGAGGGGATATCACTTTGGTTAGCTTCACAAAGGTCATTAGATTTCAGGGTATAGAAAACAAGTCCATGCAGTATTCATGAACCCTTACCAGTTATCAGAAGGTTTTCTGAGATGCATATACTTTTACAGTTCCTCAAGTACATATTCGACATCTCAGTGTTGGCCAAAGTAAGGGATGAGTGGCCTTGCGGTGCAAGACTGTTTGCTATTGTCGTTTTTGGCTGATTTTGAGAATTGATGACATCTTGTGCACAAGTTCACTTAGCCAGATCTTATATTTAATCCTTTCCATAAAACACCAGAGAGTTTCATATCCTTTTCTACAGGATAGTAAAGAAAACTCAGCTAATGCAAAGAGGTACAAGTATAGAAAATTTCTTCTTTGGGAAGGACACTCGTTAATCAAAGTTTTTATGTTTATTCCCTTGATTACATGGTTGGCCTTTAGGATTGGATCATAATTCAGGCCCATGAAAAACATATTTAAGATCATTTGAGTTTCATCATCTCAGCAATCCAATCGTATTATAAAAGCTGATGAATAATCATTTGTTTTATTTTTCTGTAATGATTCTGATGGGAAGACGGACAATCTCCAAATAATATATGATAATAATTTTTTCTCCATGGACTTGTGGTGTCTCTCTTTAAGAATCCCAAAACATTCACCAAATTGGTGTCTCTCTCCATTTATATATTCAGTGTCATTGATATTGTGACTGTATCAGATTCTTTGCTGAGTAACTGATGCAGAGTTGTGGTTGTTGCAATCCAGCACCACGTACACAGTATACATGCATGCAATTTTCTGCACTAACGTCGCGATGCCTCCAGTGTTGGGCCTTTGGTAGTTCTTTGGACTCTGCATTATCAACAGAAGACGAACGAGTATTACAAGAATACTATTCTGAATGCAAGTGAGAAAAATCACTGATTTTTGAACATTCAACATATGGAATAGATATATTATTATATCAGGAAATGAAATTGTTTATATTGAAGAAAAAGAAAAAAGAAAGTGTTAATGAAGAATGGATTTCATCATGTGCTCCAAAAAGATTAAATAACATTTCGAAGCTTCAGGTTTTGAAAGTTATAAAGGAGTTGGTGAGGTTTCATTGGCTTCAGCCTGCTGATTTTATTCATTTCAGGGTGCCTGGATCCTTTCGCCAAGTAAAATAGACTTGACGGTTTCTCGCCAGGGGAGCAGAAACAGGCTAATTATTTTATACATTAATTAGCATGTTGTAACCCAGCCCTCTAACCAATAACTGTTTCAAATAAATTCAGGAACATTAAAGATGATGAAACTCATATTACAAAAGGGAAGACAAATTGAATTTTTATTCTGAAATATTGATGTGGTGTATTATGAAATGAGGATAGTAATGACGAAATATAAAAAATATAGTTGGTTAGAAAATTATCAAGAAGAAAATGAAGGGAAAGAGAAAACACAGGGAAACGAAAGAAAAGAGGGAAGGCGTGCATAAGAATCATGGCCGCCTTTTGGACGTAGTGGCTGCAAGTGCAACCACAGCCACAGCGTTCTGTTGTAAAAATGTTTAGGTGTTGAATTAGAAACAAGAGGACCCAAAGCCATATGACAATACAGGAAAGAAAATGAAAACAGGAATGGGACGACGCACCTTGTTTCATCTCCCTCACCAGACAGTGACGTTATTCAATAAATCTCCCTCTTTATGAGATCAGCGAATGCGAACATTCATCTAACTCACCCAAAAGAGTTGAAGGAAAGAGAATATTATTATAAATTAAATTTATAATATTCTTGGTATTATATATTCTTCTATGTTTATGGCAAGGACGCGTTTGTTTTGGCAGCAATGCCCTTTCCAACTTCAAGACCTGGAGGGTATATAAATATAATAATAAAGAGAAGTCATAAATAAAGTAACGTACGAGTTTGAAAGGATAGGGTGGGGGACAGCCAAACAGGCGGGTCCAAAAAGAATTTTTATTGCATATGATACGACCATTACAAAGTCAACATCCACCAATCTTGTTGACTTATCCATTCCCTAACTATTTCCGTGCTTGCTTTCCAAGTAATTGATTTCTTATTATTTTAGTTAAAATTTATTAATTATTTTTTTAAAATGTATAATAAGATGATAATAATAATAATAATAATTACTATACTAATCGATCCAGGATGTCTGAAAAATTAATACAGACATAAATTTGCGTATATGAACATGGATGTTGTAAAGCATCACTGTCAAAAGTAATCAACCTACAAAAGCAGTCCGTTTATTTATTTTTTTAAATTAAAAATAAAAATAAAAATGTTGACTCTATTTTACTTGTAAAGTTGGACACTCCATTTGCTAAAAACACATGCCACTGATTTCAAATTCACATCACAGTCATATTCCTGCTTGTTATATCGTCAATTCAACTAAAACGCTCGTTCTCCAACACCTCATCTTGCGATTATTTTATTATTATTATTATTTTACTATTTATTTTCATTGTAAAATTATTTAATTAAAATAAATTGAGAAAGGTGGAATCACCTACACCCAATAATTTCCCCAATTTGCGGTCTTGAAGGGGACAACACTGTTTAATATTCAAATGAAACAAGTCTCTAGTTCACATTTGAAACTGGGCCTGTCTGTTTCACAGGTTTATTATCAACTCTAACGCATACGTAATCATTTTTATCTTTGACATATATAATCCTTAATATATCCAAGGTGGTAGCCATATTTGGTGAATATAGTCAAGTCTCTGTACAACTTACAGATTTTAGTCCTCCTTTTTTTTATTATTATTATTATTTCGCATTAAAGATAAATAAATTTTTTTAATTTGAGACTTCTGGTGCCATCATCACTTAGCTCTGTTGGGGCTTATAAGTAGTCCTCTCCTCCTCTTTTGTTGTTGCCTTGCTCAAAACCTAGCAAACTTCAGAATTCACTTAGAGAATTACTGTCTATTTATATTCGACATTGTCTGTGTGGTCTTTAACTAGCTATAGCTTTAGACAGAAACCAAAATGGTGAGTGGCCAGCTTTTGTCTAGGATTGCAACCAATGATGGACATGGAGAAAAATCAGCTTATTTCGATGGATGGAAGGCCTATGATAGTAACCCATTTCATCCGACTGCAAATCCTGATGGGGTCATCCAAATGGGTCTTGCAGAAAATCAGGTTTGCTTGTGTTACAGTCATGTGTGTGTGAGAACATGCAGCTAAATTAGATTTGATTTCTTAATCTTTTTTTTTTCCTTTTCAGCTTTCCTTTGATCTGATCAGAGATTGGATTAAGCAAAATCCTGAAGCTTCCATTTGCACTCCTGAAGGCGTTGATAAGTTCAAGGATATTGCCAACTTCCAGGATTATCACGGCTTGCTAGAATTTAGACAGGTATACTGGTCTCATTTCTGAAACCTGAAGTGTTCAACAAGTGGTAATTTAACATGTATTCACTGAGTTGAAACAACATAAAACATCTGTTATTTTTCCAGGCTATTGCCAAATTTATGGGGATGGTTAGAGGCGGTAGGGTAACTTTTGATCCAGATCGCGTAGTGATGGGTGGAGGAGCCACCGGAGCCAACGAGCTGATAATGTTCTGCTTGGCAGATCCTGGAGATGCTTTCCTCGTTCCCTCACCTTACTATCCAGCGTATGAATTCTATATTCCACGTGACGATATATTATTCATTTTTTAATTCCTTTTTTTTTTTAGAAAGAATTGAAAAAATTAATCAAGTAGATACTATTCATTTGGTCAACTAATAGTAAGTATTCAACAAGAACGAAAAGTTCAGATATGTTCATTTATCAGGCAGAAATAAATGAAAAGGTAGCATGAAAAATTGTAGTCATAACATGGTTTTGACTTTTGAAGTGGGAAAAGATTTGAACTAAGGGAAATGGGATTTTTCTTGCACGATAGACAAAGCATTTGCTAACCGACTTAAGAGAGATGCCAATCTGACTAAGTTGTCGTTTCTGGAATTTTCAGTATGTTGGGTCAGAAACAAATTCAAACTAGGGTTTGATGGCAGATGTACTTAGTTAAAATGGGTTTTTCTTGTGCTTGCTCTAGTAAAATGCAGATCTTATTTTACTTAATACCTGATTAAGAGGAGCCCAATTAAGTTATGAGAAGTCAAGTAGAGGTTTGCTGCCGATTAAGACCATTCAAAGAGAGACTTTATTGATCTGAATGTTCAAACCAGTTGCTCAAGGGATACAGCTGGAAATATATAAATATTTGGAAAATTGTCTGCTGAGATCAAGATGCTTATTTTTTCCAGATGTTTTGAACACTATTCCTAGGCTTATATAGTCATTGCCTGACCAAAATAAGCCTTTTATTTTTCCTTTTATGCAATCTTGGACCACTATATATACAGAATTTTCAAATACGTGATGTGTCTACAGATTCGACCGTGACCTGACATGGCGGACTGGTGTCCAGATTATTCCGGTTGATTGCTACAGCTCCAACAATTTCCAGGTAACGAAAGATGCACTTGAAGCAGCATACAATAAATGCCAAGATGCTGGTATTAATGTCAAGGGGTTGATCGTAGCCAACCCATCGAATCCACTGGGCACCATCTCAGAAAGGGAGACCCTGAAAGACTTGGTGAGCTTCATCAATGAAAGAAACATTCACTTAGTCGTAGATGAAATATATGCAGCTACCATCTTCAGATCCCCTAGCTTCATAAGCGTGGCTGAGATTATCCAAGAGATGGATTGCAACCACGATCTTATCCACATTGTTTATAGCTTGTCTAAGGACATGGGACTCCCTGGCTTCAGAGTTGGCATTGTTTATTCCTATAACGATGCGGTCGTGAGCTGCGGTCGCAAGATGTCAAGCTTTGGGTTAGTCTCTTCTCAGACTCAATATTTGCTGGCTTCCATGCTTTCGGATGAGGAGTTCGTTAAACATTTTCTTGCGGAGAGCTCAAGAAGGCTAAACAGAAGGCACAGTTTTTTCACAAAGGGGCTGGAACAAGTAGGGATCAGTTGTTTAAAGGGCAATGCTGGTCTTTATGTTTGGATGGACTTGCGCCATCTTATTAAAGAACAGACCTTCGAAGGAGAAATGGCTCTGTGGAAAGTGATTATTAACCAAGTGAAGCTCAATGTTTCTCCGGGCTCTTCTTTTCACTGCAAGGAGCCTGGTTGGTTTAGGGTGTGCTTCGCCAATATGGACGATCAAACTGTGGAAGCTGCACTGAAAAGGATACGGGAATTTGCGTCCAAGGGAAAGGAAGATCAGGAAATGCCAACCAAGAATAACAAGCGATGGCAGAAGAATCTACGACTGAGCTTCTCAGCTCGAAGATTTGAAGAAGGAGTCATGTCACCTCACATGATGTCTCCTCACTCCCCAATTCCTCACTCGCCGCTTGTTCGTGCCAAGTAGAAGACATGCACGCACTATATAATACTATTTGATTAATCCCTCTCGCAAGTTCTTGGAGAATATTAATGTCTTTATTTATTCATTCTATGTTTTATTCCCATTAGTTTGGAAGCTGTTAGTTTTTGTGGGAATATTAATGTTTTCTCATGCATAGCAAATACTCATGTATCCTGCTTCGCTGACATAGGCGATTCGAGAGTGATAACACTGTATATTACTCTCATAAAAGAAAATAACATAAATTAATAAGTGTAATTTGTTCCCTTCTTTTTACATGTAAGAGACCATAATACCATCATTTTTTCAGGTTGATTATAAATATCATACCCCTAATATTGGGACTATCGTCCCCGTACGCAAGGGATGATTTTTGTATCTCCCCTAAAGTGAAAGGGATGATCGTGGTTCCTATTTATGAAGACAGATGTCGTCCATTCATTGGTGGGATTGTTACAGTTCCATGTAGTTCTTACGGTGTCATCCCCATATAATATTTTTTTATAAATTTAATAATTTTTTTAAAAAATATCGATATATATTAATTAATGTCCTTATGTATAGAAAAAAAAAAAACATTCTATAATTTTTAAAATTTATTTTTGTATTAATGGGGGATTCGATGTCTTATTAAGACATTTGAAATAATTTAATAAAAAAAATCAGTCAGAAAGTTAAGAGTCAGTTATATTATTAAAGTATACCTAACTTGGGATACTGTCATGGATGAGTCACTTGGATAGGAATATATATATACATATAAATTGATTTATATAGCACCGAAACTATAGTTATCATCATAACCATCATCATCTACGTGCTGAAAGATCATGAAACAAGCAGTCCATATCATATATCTTCCTCTTTTATATTTGTCATCTTTGAGCAGACAGGGACAATTAGCATGGAACAAGCAACTGGGCTGGATAGAAAATGGAAGAAAAATACGAGTTTAGATATAAATTGTGACTGCCGACAACACATGGAACATCAGATGTTACAATGTCTGATTCGTGCAGGTCAATTCTAAAAGCTTATATATTTCTTTGACATGTTGAAATCGACTCTTGCCGGAGCATTTATGATTACACGTAAAAAGTAGAATGGCCGGTGGGTTTAACAAGTGGCGCAACCACAAAACTTTGGAGGCATTCAACATGTAAATGCTAGGCAGCAAGATCAGGAGTCTATTGAGCAAAGAAAATAAGCAACAACTTGAAATAGAAAAAGGATGATTTAGGGGGGCAAAGACAACAAGACAAGAACAAGCCTATATACGGGTGACACCAAACACTGTCTCATGGAAACACTATTTACCCTGACCCTGACCCAGTGATTGCCCTCTATTCTAATATATATATATATTACTACGTTTCTTGCATCATCATATCCGGCTTCATCAAGAGTACTCAATCGTGTAGAACTCTTACATGCTAAGTTGTAAAGCTGATTTCTGCAGCTTAGCTTTCGACTTTGATAGCCATTATGGTCTGTCTGTCTGTCTGTCTCTTTATTATAATTTTTCCAGTGTAGTATGTATTCCATCTTCTTCTTCCTTTTATACAATCATTGCATATAAGTTAAAAGAAACAATATAATAGATTCAATAATCTTTTCATAACTATTTTAATAAAAATATAATTTTATTTATCTACTTATACGAAACTATCTGAAAGATTGATCATCATATGTTAATATTATTTTACTCTTTAATAAACTGAAATATTATTTAAATATGATTAATACCAAGCAAAGCTTAAAAAAGCTATAGGCAAAAGTGACCAGTACGTATGCCTGTTGCTGGTAGGAAGGTAAGCAAAATAAAGACTAAAAGCAATCTGCTATGTCTGGACGTCTCTACAGCAGAGGAAAATTTTGGGTGAAATTCAAATTCTATAAAAGTTAGGCAAAAATCAATTAGATAGGAATGCATTTGAAATCAAGAATCGTATTGGGTTTAGTTAATTTTATAGATTAATTAAAGATAAATTGAAAAGCAGTTGAGAGTATTTCATGGACATTTCTTGCACGTATATCCAACAAGAGCTTGTTGTATTTATATAGGTATAAGGTGGAACCTTCTGTTAGAGAATACAAGCTATGCTTCTCTTCTTTCAGTGCATAACATGTGTGGGATTGGCAGTGGAACTCTCAAACGAATTGCATTTGAGAGTGATTTCATCTCTAATTAATTAGCTAATTATATGATCATTCAAACTATAATTTTACATTTCTTGCACTTTTCAGGCTCCTACAAGACACAGTCAAGTTCTCACATGCTGATATATATAAACATAAACTACAAGTTGCAAAGATATAAAATGAAATAAATAAAATATATTATAAATGATTTCAATTGCCATTTCAAATGGGTGGCTGTGTTGGGCCAATGCAAATTAATGTTTGGGAATTACGTATGAATAAATAAAATGGGAATTTACGTGCAGGGAGGAATAGAAGGTGCTTTACATGTCATCATATTGGGAATGCCAAGTGAGTATGCAATGACGTGGATAGATTACGGTTAGAGCTACCATTCCATTCCCATCACTGCTACTGTTCTTAGCTTTATATATATATAAATATATATATATAATGGATGCTTTCAAAGAGAGTCACTTTCTTTGAATCTAAACATTTCTTTATCTCTTTTCCTTCGGCTTCAAGCCAATTTTATTTTAATTTTCTATAATATCATTTAAAACAATAAAAATAAATTACACATTTAAATATCAAGATGTAGTGGTTGGCTGGAGTTGATGTTGAATTCAATCTGCACATGTAGCCATCAAAGAAGGTTGGAAATAAGGAATAAGGAATTATACAGATGGAGTCTTATTAATCACATGGACTTGTACTTGATAACATATGCCAATAAACAAGTACAGTATTAGGTGAAGATCCATGTGGGTATAAAGAAACAAAGGATATTGATTGTGTTTTACTCTTGTCTTAACCATATGCATTATGTAATTCCGAAGGGTAATTGAACCCATTTTTGGAAGCTTGTGCAGTTGCCATAAATCAAATTACACTACGCAATTGGTGATGCACCAAACTTTGAAAATTAATATATCAGTTAAAGAAAACTACCTTTGCTCTACCAGAGGGGAAAGCTATTATTATT
The DNA here is from genome assembly GCA_948266635.1 of Cnidoscolus chayamansa. Lineage (NCBI taxonomy): Eukaryota > Viridiplantae > Streptophyta > Magnoliopsida > Malpighiales > Euphorbiaceae > Cnidoscolus > Cnidoscolus chayamansa. The sequence goes on from CAOGCB010676894.1 coordinate 8,920, forward strand.
ATTTCTCTGAAAAAGATGCACTTTGATTTGAAATGTTGAGAAGGCCACAACTTAATTAAAACCAACAAAGATATTCTTCAAACAGAAAACTCCACAAGCTAACTTCTACAATGGCATCAGAAGGAGAGAGAGAGACAGACAGAGAGAGAGAGAGCTCTCAGAGGAAGATTAAGTAGTTGGCAAAATAATTAGATACTGCCACCTACCGGTTCAAGTGGAGCGTGATCCTTCTGCCGAAAGTCTGAAAATATACAATTAAAGAGATCAACGAGTCCCACAAATTATTTCAGGACCACGGCCCTGCATTTCTTGATGCTGAAAGAGTATAAGAGATCTCACCATGCCCCACATAGAATTCTCCTGTCCCATTTGAGTTTACCCCATGAGGAGGCTATTTTACGATGTCAATCCCCAGATAAGAGATGTCCCTAATCATACTAAAACATTTAACATTTCTTTTGCTTTCAACGGAGACTCGTCGAGCTTAATTTAGTATCTAATAAGGTACCAAAAAACAAGATCCAAAATTTCATTTATTTTTTCTACAAATTACTAATGTTCTGAATACATGAATGAGGCATCACCATTATATACAGGGTTCTTCTCTTCTAGTTAGGTGTTTACCTCTTAGCACACATGAACTGATGAGATTAAAAACCATCAACATTTGGGAAAATCTATCTCCTCTTAAAATTTATATATCCCTCCACCAACTTAACTGATAACACAAGCATTTGGATTCTCCTCAATGCTTTGAACATAGTAGTACTTGGTCAGCTGAGGATTGTAAGCTCTGTAGGCCTTGACCAGCTCCAAAACTGGGTCAGGTGGAGGAGCAGGTGCTGGTGCTGGTGCCGGTGCTGGAGCTGGGTCTTTCTTTTTCTCTTCTTCTTTCTTTCCTTCCTCTTTCTTGGGTTCCTCTTTCTTTCCTTCTTCCTTCTTGGGTTCCTCTTTCTTGGGCTCCTCCTTCTTAGCCTCCTCTTCTTTCTTGGGTTCCTCCTTCTTAGGCTCCTCTTTCTTCTCAGGCTCCTTGGCTGGGCCTACTGAGATTATATCAGTTTGCCAGTGCTTTCTCAATTTGCTGACAACATTTACAGGATCAACAGTTCCGACCACCGTTAATTTCTTTTCCTTCATGTCCATGGCAATGGAATCAATCCCTACAATATCAATATAAAATTATTATTCTTTAAAAAGGAAACCCAACTTGGTTAAAGGAAACTCCAATCATAAAAAAGGCCATGAAGACGTGAAAATTTTTTCACAGGCACGCAAAGCATAGGTACTATAAATCCGTGCAATAATACAAAATCCATGTGCCTACAAATCCTACTTTATGCAGGAGCATATTAAAGACAACCATCTATTTTGTAATTTACACTGATTTTTCATGCAGCTTGTTTGTTTCTATCGGTGGCCGGTGGCCCTACCCATCACCACCAACCCCACCATTCAAGCTACCTATCTAGCTACAGTAATTTCCCATTTGGGAGCTCACATACTAAGAAATCCTTTCTCATCATAATCACATAAAATAAATTTGGATTCCATTTTTATGCATTTACGTGACATGAAGGTTATCGATATCATCATGATTTTCCCTTTTCTTCACAGTGTCTAAGTCCTAACAGTGATTTAGTATATAATAATAGTTCAGTGGAGTTATTCTTAGGAGAATAGTTGTTCTCCATAATCACCATAGCTGACTAGAACCCTTATGTCCATCACTAAAATAATTGCCTCTGCCTCAAAATGAAGACCAGGTTTTTAATTGTTTTCTTCCAAATGAAAAATGAGATCTGTGTTCTGGTTGTAATCCTTTTTCCATATGATATTTTCATTTTATTTTTTTTGCTAATTACCTGACATTTTTTTTTTCTAAAAACGAATTAAAAATGAACAAGTGAGATTACAAACCGAAATTGTAGTTTCTCAGACACGGATTTGATACCTGAAAGAGTAGAGACCGTCTTCAGTGCCTTCTGCTTAGCTTTGTCATCATGCAAGTCCAACTTCAGAACAAACTTCTGCAACCATACGAATCATATACAGATCTATGTCAGATTCAATCAAAGCTTCTGATAGAACTCATTATATATCAAGGATATACTTCTACTAAAATCAAATATGGACAAGGTCATAACCGAATTACAAAATCAAAACCATTGATTCAGTTCTGAGACAACTTGAAACTTTGAAAACATAATAATAAAAAAAGAGGTGGGTTGTAAATAATTGATTCTTTTAAACCAAAACCAGAAAGTGACTCATGTGATACTCATGGCCCAACAAGATAAATAAATACAATCCTAGGAATCAACCAAATCAAATCGAGAAGCGATTCATCAAGCAAAACCAGTAATGCCTTGCATTAGGACTGTATATACCCCAAAAAAATAAAGAATCCAAAGTAATAAACTTGATTAAGAATTAGAAAGCAATAAGGAAAAGTTTAAAACAGATTCCGAGAAAGGAATAAAACCTTCATTTCTGGCTTGCCCCTTTCAGGGATGCGCAGATGAAAACCAGAGAGAGAGTGAGATGAGTGAGCAAATGGGGTTTGAAAAGGAAGAAGAGAGAGGAAGAAATAGAGGCAAACACGAAATCGAATAATGCTTTGTTGAAAAAGATAGATAGAGGAAGAGGTATGGAGGGGCTAGTCACCAAAACAATCCGAATCAAACAAGAAATGCAGAATAGGAAAGAGAAGCAAAAAAGGAGTTAAAGAGAGAGAGAGAGAGAGAATCAATTCATTATTTCAATTCACGAATGCTCAACACTATATATAGTTCTTCAGTCTCGGCTACACGATGCGCTGAACAACCGTAGCTTTTCCATGTGCAATCCACGCGTGGTAAAAGTGCGTGAAACCACAATCAACCACAAGTATTTTTCAAATAAATCATCATATTTGTTTAATTTTTCGCAATCAATTTCCTGTATTACATATAAATTTATATCAGAAACTTAAAATTGTAGAATAGATTTATTTGATCTGTTGTTTGCGGCGAGTGAAGAGCAGCCAAATTGAGCGAAAGAGGAGGGGAAAGCGGGCCCACTTGTCAATCGTCAACATACATCAGCGGTGGTTTTACTATCAAATTGACGGCGGCGTCAGATCTCTTGCCTTATTACTACCATTCTACTCCTGCCACGGCTGGGTAGGTGCATTCAACAACTGGACTCCAATTTCATATTAAATTCTCAATTAATAAATCACCTTTTATTTTTTAAAATTAAAAATGTTTTATTAATTAATTTGTGAATTTCAGTAATGCAGTGCTGCCCGCCGTTACATTAGAACGCAGCAGCCGTTCTGAAGTCGTACGTAGCAATATCCTGTGCAGATCTTTGACACGTGGTTCCCGGCGTCACCTAAAATCACAAGAGGAGAGTCGACGGTGGCCGTCGTTTGCATCCACGTTGTCTAACAAGTTCGTTTCTATAACAGGACGACGCTGTTGATCATGTGCTAGTGTGGGCCCGTGAGATTCACCCGTTGGATCCATGAAGGGCAATGGTCCGTCCCATTGGAAGGCCACATGAGAATTGAGAAACCAGCCATCCATTGCATTGAAAATCGATTGAATTATTGGACCGTAATCCCCACCCCCCGCCCCTAGAAAAGACTAATGTGTGAAATACGATAAAAAGGTATTGTTTTCGGGGTGAAAATGATGCAAGGAATCTTTATCTCTGTTGTCAGTAGCCGCCTACCTATTCTTCACTGACATTTTGGGTGAGGTACATGATGAGACATTCCTATTCTGCTGCCATTTACATTAACTACTTCGTCCTGTCCCTAAAATTTCCCTTGTTTAACGCCTACTGTGTTTTAATCATTTTTATTATCCGACCATGATTAAAGCTTCTCATACAATTATTCTAAAAAAAAATAAAAAATTCAATGTCCGACTCCATTCTAACACAGAATCATCTAATGTAACATAAGGTTCATGTTTCGAAATCATGGGCCAAAAAAGCTGCTATTGGCCGTTTGATGGGTTCTGGGCCGGATTCCACTTATCGGTCCATTACGGATCGGTTTGAATTTCTAGACATACATGTTCATTCATCTGATTTCCATTTTAAATTAGTTAATATATATATATATATATATATATATAAATTACATGACTATTATTTCTGTGAAATATTAAATTACTTATAAAAAAAATCACGAACATTCTAGAAAAGGAAAATGAATAATTGGAGAAAACCTTTCTTTTGTAGTTGCTAATGCTATACCCTGTCAGCAATAATTATTGGGACGATGAATGTTGGCAGTGTTAACTTGATTTGTTAATTTTATATTAGGAAGGGAAATCAACTTTGCTCTATTTCCATTGATTTCAGTTTCGAATTGAATTTATAAAAAAAATATATTAAAATTAAAGTTTTTCAATTCGATATTTGTGATGACAAAATACCGTATGGGACATACGACATAACATCATTAAAGCAGAGTGTAAAATTTCTCCGTTAATTCTCTTGGATGTATTCAACCCTTCATAATGTGTTGTCAGAAATTTAACGCGGTTTCACTGACGTTAGCTACTGCAACACTTGTACTACACGAGTACGC
>CAOGCB010676905.1:0-13803 GCA_948266635.1 Cnidoscolus chayamansa
GTCAGGATATAAACATCCTTCACTAATCTATATACAAATTAAGCCACCTTACCTAGTCAAGCTCATACTGGAAGATGCAACCCTGACAACTATAGGGCTGGTGACCCTCGTATTTCTATTCCTCCATGTCAAAGACCCAAATGCATATCCCTTTGATGGAGCTGCCACGTTAAAATGCACTGTGAATTTGATCTTCTGGCCATAGCTGTTGAAAATTAATAGCTTTGGCACCACAGTAACATTGATTCCAACAGGATTAGACACTATAGCTTTATAAATGCTTCTTGGTTTGCCAACATTTGTCACTGTTCGAGCTACGAAGAAGTTGTCTTTAAGATTTGGAACAGTGATAGAAGGATAATTTAGGCTGGAAGCTGTTGTCAATGTCTGATTACATGTACTATTGTCTCTTGTAACCAAATGCAGTGATTTCTCATCATAGCCAATTGAACAGAGAAAAGCTTTATAATCTGTAGGTTGTGCGTCATAAATGAGACCGGGATCCAGGACTCTTGTTGGATCAACAAAACCAGATCCATAATCAAATGCATTGGCCCTTCTTCCAATGGGATCCACTGTAATGGGTTTCAGGTTCTTATTGAGGATGGTAGCTGCAATTTCCATTCGTAATCAATATTTGTTCAAAAGGTTCTTGAACACAAGATATACACTTTACTAGCATCTTCAATCTCATGGAATGCTAAGCACTGGGATTCTATTGAAGAGAATAAAGTATGGATTGATTGAGTATAAGCCTCATGGCTGAGAACCTCATGAAACCACAAATGAAGATAGGGCAGCCTGAGCACAGTTGCTTGCTAACCAATTCTAAGAAGATATACAGTCAGGTTGAACTTCTATGCTATAAGCATGCAAAAAAGATCCATTCAATTGTAACCCCTTTGAGCATCTCTAAAAAATAATGAGCAGTTTGCATCATGAGAACTTACCAGTAGTCATGATTGCAGATTTGATGGCAGATGGAGACCACGAAGGATTAACTGCTTTGATCAAGGCTGCAATTCCTGTAACATGTGGACAGGCCATGGAAGTTCCAGAGAGAATGTTAAATTGCATTTTCCCAACTGCTGGAGACCATGCGGCGAGGATGTTCAGCCCAGGAGCTGCGACATCGGGCTGCAAAGCAGAAGGTGAAACACAAAAATAAATGATAAATTGAAAAAGAAAAGGTTTGAACTAATAATTACAAAAGCTAGAAACCCTTTCAAGGACTGCATAATGTCTGGTTGAGAATGTACCTTCAAAATTTCAGGGGTTAAAGCATTGGGTCCTTTTGAAGAAAATGCTGCAATCCGAGGTGCAGGCTGAGATCCCAAAACTGCCTTTGCACGGGATATTCTTGATACCAGTTTACTGTCCACACCACAATGGTAGAACATAGAATGGCATTAATCACAAAACTGGAGAAACTTGAACACTGATATTGGGAGTCCCTATTATAAGAAGTGAAATACAAACCGTGTGCCATTAATATAAGATAGAATCTTGTTTCCTATCTCCTTTCCAACAATAGCTGAGGGGATTGGAAAGGGAATAGCAACATCTTGATCTGCCTCATCAATAAGGACCATCCCAACTCCACCTGCTTCTTTGACTACCGTACTCTTTGCCAGCTTCGACTCTGTTGAACTCTCAGCATGTAGACAGACAAGGACTTTCCTTCTGGCTTTGGTACTATTCAAGGAACTCTCTAAGCAATAACTAGAGTAACAAGTAGGGAAGTGAAAACGTTAAGGTTCCCTCATGCATTGAAATGTAAATTGCAATGGCTTTCGAGTAGCTGTTGCTTCACCTGGATTGATAAGGAGTGAAGTACGCAGCAGAGGCTTCAGAGGCAGAGATGATCCTTGCAGAAGCATTCATTTCAAAAAGACTGAGACTTTCACCCTATTTCATGACTTTGAACTAATAAGTATTTGTCCTTTAAAGATAAAGTTTTGAATAAGAAAGTAGCATTACCGTAAAATTAGCAGCATTTTCTAGAATGATGTCAGACGCAAATTCCCTATCAGTTGAACTGGCAGCAACTGTAATCATCCATGGTGCCAGATTTGTTGCAGAACCTTGGCGTCCTTCATTTCCAGCTGAAGACACTACTAACACTCCGCGAGTAGCAGCATGAAATGAGCCGATAGAGATGGCATCATTAAAATAATCTCCCTGGGGTGCATCTGGACCCAGAGACAAAGACAAGATATGAACACCATCTCTGATTGCATCATCAAAGGCAGCTAGTAAATCAACATCATAGCAACCCGAGTCCCAACAAGTTTTGTATACTGCAATTCTGGTCATTGGTGCACCACCTCTAGCACCTCCAGTTGCCAGTCCCTTGTAATTCATATTTGTTACATAACGACCAGCAGCAGTTGAGGCTGTGTGGCTGCCATGACCAGAGCTGTCCCTTGGAGATCTAAATGACATTATTTTGGTCGAATCTTCTTCAGCTTCATACCCAGTCCTATAGTACCTTGCTCCGATGACTTTCCTATGTCATAAATTTTGGTTGACATTGAGTATTCCTCAACTATAAATGTCCATACAATTGAGCCGTCCATTTAAGAAAAAAGAAAATGAACCTGTTGCAATATGAACCATTGAATGCTTCTCCTGATTGGCACTGCCCCTTCCATGTGACTGGCACTGGAGGCATGTCGTTATCGCTAAAACTTGGAGATTCCGGCCAAATTCCTGATAATAAGAATGAAGCATACATCCCCTTCTTTATATGAAACTTTTTCACCCTTTGAAGCACACATGCATGATGCATATCAACAAAGGCAAGGGTGGAATTTCAAGGATCCTAACATTATCAAGTTGAAAGTTGGGTTTTTTTTTATGGAAAGATACTTATAAGACGAGTATCCAATTGAAAAATGCATGGCGGAGGAAGCAGGTTGGATGAGTGAAAGTAGCGTTCTCAACTCACCTGTATCTATGAAGCCAATTATAATGTTCTGTTGGTTTTTGGTAGAATGTCTTGGAATCCCCATAGTTTCTTCACCCACGAGACCCATGAAATCCCAAGAGCGAGTTGTGTGTAGTCTTCTTTTCAAGTTGGGAAACACAGAGACCACGCCCGGCATCCCTGTTTGTAAAAGGTATTTATTTTTTAAATTTAACAAACACTCCAAAAATACACCATGAGAGAATCAAGCAAGTTACTACTTACTAGCAATCTGGGAAGCCTGGTGGTCCGACAACTTGGCGGCGAAGCCCCTGAAGCCATGTCTGTAGCTGTAAAGATGAGAAGCACGCGCTTGCTCCATACTATATATTGTATGAGCAAAGACGCAACAAGGGCAGTCAATAATGGAAATAAAGGTGTTAAATAGTAAGTAGAGAGAAGAGAGTGAAGAGGAGACCTTCCACCGTGAACAGCAGCGAGTATTTGGTGGTTTTGGGTGAGAATGTGGTGTGGGTGGTCTCCAGTACTTTTGCTTCCCATATAAACCACATAAGCCTGCAATGCAACAACAGAATGAAGAATCTGGGAACTTGCAACAAACACTTGGAAGAGAAAACAATAAGACGGATCATGGGTATACCTTAGAAGAATAGCAAAAACCAGCTTGACCCACAAAAACAGCAACCGTCAACAGATTGAAGATGCAACTCCACCGACTGCTGCGACGACGGTGGTGGAAAGCCATAATCAAGTTCCCTAGTGCAAATGTATGTGTAATTGTGTAAGGGGAAGAAATGGGCATGGAAGGGGAAAAACAGTAATGAATGAAAAGAGAAAACAGAAAGTGATATGTGATGGGAAATGGGAATGGAATATTAATACTTAAATTATTTAAAAAAAGAAAAGAAAAACAAGAGCAACAGTAAGTGAGCCATGATTCATGAAAGAGACATTGAGAGATTTGCTGTTGCAGCTGGCTTGTCTTTGTCTCCTCCTCCCTCCTCTATTTCCGGGAAAAATGCCGCTAAACAAATTAATACGGATGAAGTTAGTTAATTTTTTTTTTAAATTATTATTCATTTTGATGAAAGAAGGAATGATGGAGAATCAGCTAGATTTTTGTAATAATGAAGTAAACCTAAAACATGCATATATTATTCTGGTTTCAATAATTTCATAAGAAGATTTAAAGATGTATATTTTTTAATTTGGGAATTCTAATATAATTGCAAATTGCATTGATTACTTAGCAATCATATCATCTAAATTTACAGTTGAATTGCTGCCCTCAAATTAAGAAGGATCAAGTCCTAATGGCATGTTACTTGGGTGCATACTCCATGGTGTTATGCTTTTTAGAATAACAGTGGTATAAATAGAATAAATCATCAGTGCATCCGTACCATTGTTTGACATGATTGATCACATAAAGACAACTCACTCTGCAGTGAATTCTTAAATATAATCTTGGAATGATTGTGATATTAGATGTTGGAGTACAGCAGGGAATTGATTAAAAGGTTTGTGTATTGCTGTGAATGTGATTTCCATCTCATCCAATTAATTATCAATTTTTAATGTAATCATATCACTCTCATTCAATTAATTAATTCATTATCAATTCAATTGCTCTGTAAAAAATGAGCATACAATTTGTATTAATTTTGTAGTAAATACTAAAAAAGAGAGGAGGAAAAGTAGAAAATGTGTAGAATCAAGCGGATAAGCTTACGTTTAGGTGTGGCTAAGCTTCAGTGTTGAGGCTTTCACTGTTGGTTGGGTTGGAGAAGGAAACCATGGCTGCAAACTTGTTGTTTTCCTGCAATTCAAACTTAATCCGACCTTCTCATTCATCATTATTTATGAGTGTTAGACCCAGGATACTGTATCTGGATCTACCAACCCCTGGGATTACTTATGGAACCCCCAATTTTTCTCATAGGTTTCTCGTGGTTGCCGCAACTGAAGGTTCTGCCAACTCCAGCAAATCCGATGAAACCATCCCTTCTTGGGCTAGACCCGATTCCGATGAGCCTCCTCCTTGGGCTCAGGAAGCAGCCAATGGCAACGCCAACGCCAACGCCAACTCTGCCAAGCAGAATTTCGAGTTTCCCTTCTTTGTTTACTTACTTGCCTCCGCAATTACCGCAATTGCTGCTGTAAGCTTCTCCTTACTTTTCTGCTCTATCTACTATGACAATTGGAAGATGGATAATAAATAGGTTCACCGATTTGAGTTGAATGAATGCAGATAGGTTCTATGTTTGAGTATGTGAATCAAAATCCTGTCTTTGGAATTTTGAAGTCCGACAGCGTCTTCTATGCTCCATTGCTGGGATTCTTTGCATTTACCGGCATCCCTACTTCGGTATGCATTTTTCCCTTCGCAGTTGTCGAATTAGCAAATTTATCTCTGTACAATTTTCCTTTATTCAATCTTGTATCTCGGCAGGCATTTTTGTGGTTCAAAGCAGTTCAAGTTGCTAACAAAGAAGCTGATGATCAAGACAGGAGAGATGGATATCTTTAAATGTCAAATTTGCCTTCTTCATGCATTTTTCTTTTGCTGGAATATGAGTATATATGCAGTTTCTGGTTCCATTTTTTCTTCTGCTATTAAAATTGTGCAGTTCACTTGTCAATACCATAAATAGCTCAGATAACAATCTGTATTCACTTCATACTTTTTTTCATACTTGAAAGAATATCTTGTGGTTCTCGACAGTGAGATATATCTTGGCTAAAATTCTGAGTAAGCTGAACTTCTTTTCTATAACGTTGAAACTTTATATATATCTTGAGTGAAAAAAAAAAAGAAAAAAAGAAAAAAAAAAAGAAAAAGGAAAAACTCCCATTGCAGAATTATTTCACACTGTTGTGATGTCCGAAGCATAACTTTTTTGTGTTGTTAAGTTGCCAACAGCGACTTGATATCGTTTTGTTGAATTCGTAGTGACAATTTGTAACTTTTCTTGTATCTTTTTGACCAATAGTATATGCTGTGGAATAGTCCTGACCTGTTGCACAAAAGCATCAGTCTATAAAGCACTTTGATCTTAGCGCATTGAAGTGGTGTGGAATAAGAAAGGGAGGGAACTAGTGAAAGAAGACTGAGCAGCCTCAGAACTTTTTGACAAGATAACCAATAGAGGAGATGTATCCTGTAGTCAACTCCAACTAGTTTAGGATTAAATTAATTTAACTATAAAACTCTTTGATTCTGAAGAAAACAAGTTGAAGACTTAAAAGATAAAGATAAGGTGTAGATTTGATCTTAAGAAATGTACACCCAGGTCTAGATTTTATTTAATCAGTTTTTGGGACATTGTAGAACTCTCTAATGCTCACAGAATCTTATGTTTGTATTTATTCAAACAGATGCTGTTCAGTCTCTTAGATGTCTAGGATGCAGAGATGGTTTTAGATGATTGGAAATAGGACGCAGCAGGTGCATTTGTCTCTCTCCCTGTGTTGTGTGAATTGGGCATTAAGCAGTGAGCTTTTTTCTGTTCTTTTTAATCATATTGTTAACTTTGTGTCCCTTTATTTAGTGGAGAATCTATTTAAGATAACATCTTGTCAACTGTGAGTGTGGTATCATCGTCTAAGGTCTGATTGCTTTGGAATCTTAAGGGCAATTACCTAGTTTTATTTTTCTCTTCTTTTTTTTTTTTTGTTGTCCTTTTCCTTTTCTTCTTATTCAGATGTAAATACTGGAAAGCACTTTTAGAATTAAGCCATTAACAGCTATACTTCATCCTTGTTTACACAATCTTCATCATCTTAACCAAGCTTTTTCCTGCTTTTCTCTGTTACACACATGAACAAAAGGCTATGGCTCTTCAAATTGATGTGTTCATAGGTTCTTCCAATCATCGATTTTTATTAACATTAATGAGCTTTAAGACATTAATTGAACGATTTTGCAATTGATTATGCTTAAATTCCTCGTGAGCACGTTAACTTTGATTGAATTACCTTGTTCAAGAAAGTCTTCAACTGTCCTTCCGGCGTATTTTAATTTTCAGTAATGCAGTGGTTTACAACTGCACTGTGTCTGAAGTCCTTAAAAGGCTACCAAATTACTGTGATTCTTCCTAACTTATCTTCATGGAACATAAAAGAACTTTGGGTATGCTTTTTTATTGTTGTCTTGCTATCAGACCAAGTTTGGGCATTTCTTTTTCCATAAAAGACTAAAAGTGAATTACATTTCAAATTATTCTATACATGTGTAGGTTGGAAAGTTGAAGCATCGAAGTACTAGAATGCTATTAACTTTATATGAACTTGCTTAGCGGAACACTTTGATTAAATTGTTTCCAAGTTATTATCATTTGTTTCTCTTAACTAATGAGAGAAGTTTTATGGTGCTCAGTCCCTGTGTGATGGTGAAGTCTTGAGTTTTTTCTGTTACTTTTACTCTGTTGATGCCTCCCATACTTTCCTCCCCTCTTTATTTGCTGAACTTGGTGCACATTCAAGTAAAGATAGAGCCGTATAGGTGAGTTGCACTCTTGTTAATTATAGGGCATTTATATAGGTGGAAGACTGGCTTACCATATAAACCTCTTGACGAGGTGAGGACTTCTGAAGCACTATAATTTTCGGCTCAAGTGGTCACAACAGAGCCAGTGATGGATGTATCATAAAGAAAAGAATTTTCTACTTTTGTCATTTCTGATAGAGGTTAGAAAATAAATATAAACAAATCGCTACTAAGTTGGCTGCAGTAGGGTTATTATTGCAGTGTCCCAATAGAACAAACATTTTAAGAATCTTGGAATCAAGAGTCTTGGGAAGTTTCTCCATTGAAATGAAACAAGACAAGGAATAAGAAATGTAGTGCTAAATTTTGGTTCAAGAAATGACAATAGTATCTTAGACCTCAACGCTTGTTGACCCCTAGGAAGAATTCCACGGAATCATCTAGGTACAGTTCGCTATTTTCAAAGAATTGGACGGGGATATTTCCTCAGTGTTCCCACAGCTGTTATATCAATTATGTATTATATACTCATTGCATATATAGAATTTACTCCACGTGGCCTTAGTGTGTCTTTGCCTTTTTGCCACACTCCCCATCTCCATCTTTCTTTCCCATGGTTTTCCCTCAAATATCACAAGCTTGTGCTGAACACAAGGTTGAAGAGGCTGATGATGATAACTATCAGAAGACCAAGAGACTGCAACGAGCTCAATGGCTTCGAGCAGCCATTCTAGGAGCTACTGATGGTTTGCTCTCCACTACGTCACTAATGCTTGGTGTAGGTGCAGCAGAGGAAAATAGACGATCCATGATACTATGTGGAGTAGCTGGAGCTGTTGCAGGTGCCTGTAGTATGGCCGTTGGGGAGTTTGTTTCTATCTCAACCCAGAGAGATATTGAAAAGGCTATTGTTTCTTGCCGTAGTTCCAAAAATGGTGGGGACGATGGCCTTGTGCTGAAGCTCGACAACACTGCTACTTCGCCCAGCATTGGAGAAGAAACCAGGCTTGGTGAGACTAACTTAGCTGTGACCCCCTTGGAAAATGTCCAGCATGGCAAGCTCACCTGTGCATCCATAGAGAAAATGTCGCCAAGTGTAATACTCGAGCCAGCTAATTTGCCTTCTGCTGTGACTCCTGGGAGGTCGCCTGTGATCAGAGTTGTTAAAGAAGATGCAAGGGGAAGTTCTGGTACATCGGTTGATGCTAACGGAGGGGAGGTGCTGATCGCAAACCCCTACAAGGCTGCAGCAGCCTCAGCTTTGGCTTTTTTGTGCGGGTCTTGTGTGCCGTTGTTGCCTGCCATTCTTGTTGCTCAAAGTGTTATTAGGATGGTGGTGATTGCAGTGGGGGGATCAATATCATTAGCTCTTTTTGGCAGCTTTGGAGCTTATCTTGGTGGTTCAGCAGTTAGGATTTCTGCAGTAAGAGTGATGGTTGGCGGTTGGATTGCCATGGCAATTACATATGGCTTGCTTAAGCCTTTTGACAGTGACGACAAGGGCAGTAAATGATTTCTATAGCATTAATATAATAGGAAACTTGAATCTCCACAACATATTATGGGCAAGAAAAGCCAAAATTTGGGATACACCTGCTGAATATTGCTTGTTTGCCTCCCTTGTTTGTATTTGTTATTTACCAGTGGAACGTGAAAATTCTGATGTGGAAACTCCAATGCCCCGTCTGAAAATAAACGCATTTTAGGAAGTGCATTAGAGTTGAATTTATTCTCCAAACCACCGGATGCACAGTGATGCTTACCGCCATGGAACTTCACTTCTCTGATACCCCGTGGGCCCTCAATTGAGGAAAGCAAATATTATATTGGGAGTGTATGACGTGGCAAATGCTTCAGCATTGCAAAAGTACTTCTCAAATAATTTTATAATTATTTTATGTTGTAAAAAAAATTTTATTTTATTATATTAGAACTTTTATAACTAAAATACATCACATTAGTAAACAAAATTTTGAAAATAATAATATTTTGCTTTCACAAACCTCTTAAACAACAATATTAATAGACCCCCAAGAATTCAGAAGTTCCATTCTTATGGAGCAAGCACTGGGCAAAAGGCACCTCTATGGCTCTATCATCATAAAGGATTATGCAACTTCAGCCCAAAAAGAAAAGAAAAGAAAAGGGTGACCGACATCTTTATTTACAAGGAATAAATTACACTTCCCATCTGTTTAACTACAGATAGTCCAGACTCCAGAGATGAAAGAACCATTGATTAGATAGAGATTACACCTATAAAGCCATTGGCATCCTTATTCCTTCATCCCTAACTTCATGTTTTTAACTTTAACTGACAATTGTAATTTCTGATCCTCGATATCTTTCAAAACTGAAAGTAAGTTTGTCCGATACACTTCACACTTTCGCCGTGATCGCTCAAGCTGACGCTGTAGTTTTTGAATTTTCTTGTCCTGCTCATCCTACAAATTGACATAAATGATCTTCAGATATACTTATTTTTGTAAAAAAAAATGGGAAACAAGGAAAATGGTAACACAAGCCATGAGTAAATTCGTTCTAGAATCCCAGAAAGTAGGACAGCATTCATGAGGGATGTAAGAAATTTCTATTCTCCGCATTGACAATGATATTGAGCGATATAATATACCCATTCTCCAATAAAGCAAATGGCAACAACGATTAGCAATTTCTAGAAATATGATCACAGAGATCGTATGGTATTTAAGCAACAAAATGACGCTTACTGTCATTAACAAACTACAGATGTTCAAAAGATATGAACGAGAAAATTTGACAGTCATGCTACGGGAACCCTCAATTGGGAAAAAGCAGTTAGGAACATCATTTTTATTTTCTCTATACAAAAATGTTCCTGAGCAAGTGAACACCTAAAATAGCAATTAGGAACATCATTATAGAATATGAAAATCTTGTGCATGCGTATGATGTTGATATTTGATAATCATAATCCACTTGTAGTGCGTACCTAAAGTATGAGGATGCTGCATCTTCACTCAATTCCTTATTTGGGAATTCATCATATTTATTAAGAAATAATTCAGGCAATTACATTTTGTCTATTTCCTGTTTGCAGGAAATTACAGAAAAAATAATTGTGTTCCACTTACATGCTTGCCATAGCTCATAAATAAAACCATAAATTAGAACTTTTTGCATTGAAATGATAGTTCATAACAGAAACTTCAGTTTCCCAAAATTTTTTCCGTTGCTGCATAACTTACAAAGTTGCAACCTATAGATGAGAAAATGTTTCAAATAATCAACTATAAAGGAAAAAAAAAAAAGGTCCAATTGGAAGGGGAAAAAACCTAGAAGTTAAGCTTTTCTAATCCGATTCTATCAGGAAGCTTTAGTTTTATTTTAGCAATCAAGAATTTGACTTCTAATATTTTTCAATCTATCACCAGATTACAGCAATTAGTTTTAATTTTAAATTGCAAATAAAATCCAGTTCAATATCAACGAAACAAATTCTGATGAATGTTGAATGACTGAATTTTCACTTCATCCAAGCACTTTGGGAGATTAATGAGCAATGTGTAATCCTAAACCATTCAAAGCGCATGTCATAAGTAAGAAACTTAAGAAAATACAACGTGTGGGTGAAAGCAGGAAGGAGCTTATAGTAAGTGAACAAGAAAAAAAGGGTTCTTCTCTAGGGAATGTTCTGTGCAGTTATACCATTTCTTGTACCGAACCACCTAACTTCGAATCGTTAGAACTTGGTCTTTTTTACTTCGACATTAATATTCTGAAGTTCTAACAACCTTTTGTTCACAGGACCACTTCTGAATCAACAAATGCAAATCTAATTTAGGCTCTCTAGGACAGTTGGCAATATAATCCCTCATAAGCTCAAAATTATAGGTAGACAACGAGGTAAACAGTTGATGAGAAATCAATATAAGCGTGGCAGGAATTACTGATAAATTACTGACCATAGAAGCAGGCTGTTCTAAATTCCATTGCTGAGTTCCATAGATATTATTTGCTTGTCTTCCTTGATTTGGATGATCTTTTCTACCAGCTCCATTTACAATTGCAACTTTCCCACCATTCTTTTTTTCAAGAGCCACTTTATTTGCTGCCTCCTGTAAAGCATTGATAGCGACATTGTAAATTTCCACACTCTTAGTTCCATCATCAACATACTTAAAGGCTTCTCGGCGAAGATTATCGTATCTGAGTGTAAGAGATTCTTGTGAACTATTGTGCAAAGCATTGGTGTGTTCCTCCAATATTACACCACTCTTAGCATTCCTTGTCCATCGTTTCAGAACATAGCGAGAAGGTAGTGTAAGAACATTTGTGACCCTAAAAACTGTCAATATATGTCTGCAAAGAATGCCAGAGAACTCAAACATCTGACAACTACAAGTTGCTTTCATCTCATGAACATTAAAATTAACAAAATAAGCTTTATGATTTTCTTCAAACTTGGTAACTCGATAAATGGTGGTTGCGTCCTTATTTTCAACTTTGGTTGCCAGGAAAGTTAAGGTTTCAACCAACTCCTCTTGAAATTTCATGAACAATTTCCTTGTGTACAGCTCAGATGCTTGTTTCTCCATTGGTGAAGGGGTCTTGAGAACAGGAGTAGTGTTTATTGTATCATAATCGGCCTTGACTTCTTTCTCGTAGCGACTTTCCAGAGCTTTTTCATATTGTTTCACAAAGAACTGTAGGGTTGTTGAAGCATTGATATATCCATCAAAGTAAGAATTGATGCTATCGCTACGTTGCATTATAGACATTTCGGCAAAAAATATGTCCCTCAAGTATGCTGGGACCCACTGTCGACGATCTGCATAAACTGCTTGTAGCCACTCATGATGCCTGAGATTGTATCTATCAATTAGAGACAACCAACACGATTCAAACTCTTCAATTGATTCTGTGAGGTTGACACATTTGTGTAGCTCTGCTTCAAAACTAGGATGCTCGGAAAATACATGGGACAATTTCTCCTGGCATTCCTTAAAGATATGCCACTTGCAGAAACGGTGACGGGTTTCAGGAAAGGCCTGGCTAACAGCCAGACGAATCACCCTATCATGATCAGTAGTAATTGTAACAGGAGGCCGCCCAGACATTGCCATGAGCCATGTTTTAAAAAGCCAAATAAAAGATCCCTCAGATTCATTAATTAAGAGTGCACAACCAAACAATAAAGGCTGCCCATGATGGTTAACTCCAGTGAAAGGCGCAAAGGGCAACCGATAGCGGTTTGACCTGTAAGTAGTGTCAAAGGTAACAGTGTCACCAAAGTAGGTATAGTTAGTCCTTGCCTTTGGATCAGCCCAGAAGATATTGCTCATGCATTGATCTTCATCACCCTGCACAGCATAGAAAAATTCAGGATTCTCAGCCTGCTTGTTGCGCAAGTAGTCCAAAAGGAGCTGAGTGTCACCTCCAAGGGCTCTCTGGCGGCTGCTCCTCATGTAATTCCTACAGTCACGCTCCGTGAAACCAACATTGCTAATTCCACCATATTCTTTAATGAGTGCAGACATGATTCCACTGGGACCAATCCCAGCACCCTGCAGGGTATCAATCAAGGACTTGGCGGAACCAGAGACATGGCGGTGAGAACGGAGACAATGTACCTTGTCAGGAGGGACAAGCTCATGGTTGTGTTCCTTGACAAATGCAGAAACAATCCATCTGCCAGAATCTCGAATTTTAACAACCAACATGGCCTTACAACCAACACGAGTTTCAGCACGGGGGCGCTTGACACGAGTATCAGGACGGGCAGTTTTGTCCTTGTCAACACGAAAGCCCTCTTTGGCACAAACAAAAGAACGCTGAATGATGGCTCCATCGCGCCTAGAGCGACGAGACATGCTGACCCGAGTGCTGAAGCCAACACGGCGAGCATAAGAATTATAGAAGGCCTTAGCAGCCTCCTCGGATTCAAATTCCATTCCCTCGTAAGGCTCAAGATTAGTGTCTCCTTGAGGAATGTAGAGCTGAGAAGCATTAGAATCATGGGAGTCGCTGAGTAGGTTCAGTTGTTTGTCTTCTTCTCCTTCTCCTTCTCCTTCATCTTCATCTTCCACTTGTTGATGATGAGGGTGTAGGGGGATGTCCACATTATCATCTCCCAAACCCATCATGTCAAACTCAATAGCTTCATTTGTCATGCCCAGTGGTTCCAACTCCATATCTCATATCATCTGAAGTAAAAAAATGGAAATGAAATAGATGGGGAAGCAGTTTGAATTCGATATGCTGCAATCAATTAATAAGAAGCTGGAAATTAGAAAGTGAAATTCATTGAATACTGACCCACTTCCTTCGGCAGCAACTTCCTTTCACTAGGGATTAGGGATTTGAATCAACTCAGCTTAGTTTGGCTGCACAACATCTCTTAAAC
>CAOGCB010677107.1:0-11017 GCA_948266635.1 Cnidoscolus chayamansa
AAAACATGAAAGAACATGGTTTCCTAGCTTAATCTACCATCCTTTCTATTAAACTCCATAACTCACCTTTGAGCCGTTAACTTCTCTTCCTTTTTCTTTTCTTCTTCTATTTTCAAATTTCAATATTCTTAAGATCTTAGCGTTAAGTTTACTATAATTTTGCTATGGATTTTGGTATTTTTGGGTGGAGACATGAAGGAAGCATGAAAGAGCGTTCATGATGGAAATATCATGCTAATCTCGGCCAAGAAAGGAGATGGTAGAAAATGACCTCCTTCCTTTCCATATTTTGCCCATTTAACTCTCTCATAAAATATGTGGAGCGCTAGGACATAGAGGTGCAATACTTTGGATGGTTTGGATCAAATTTCACTTTTTAACTTTCTAAAATTCTACTTTAATCTACTTTACAATCTAAAATTGTAAATTGCATCATTTTTTTTCCTTTTTGTAAATTGACCTGCTAAATTTTAATATTTATTATTTCAAGTTCTTTTTATGTGTATTCATGTCATTTTTAGGAAGTTCTAATTTTGCCCATATGTATGGTAGCATACTTGCCACATTGACCATTTTGTCCTTTCTAGGTTTATTAGGTAAAATTATTTTGCTACTTTTGATAACTTTATGTGAATTATTTTAAAAATATAAATGATGCTATTATACTATATTATTAGCGATAAATCTAATGCAAAACTCATAAAAAAGAAATATAAAACTCAACTTAAGCTAGCACCTCTTGGTGCAACACAACCTAACTTTTTTTTTATCCTTAACACACCTAGAATTCACTATATGAATATCCTAGGGTATTTTGGGATGTCACATAAGGTGATTTTGATCACTAGTAACTTTTTCAAATCTAATAGTGTCTGGCTTGCTTGCAAGCTCAACAAAACATTCGCTTAACATAATTTGATATTACTAGGCTTGCTTACAAGCTTCATAGGACTTCCGCGTAACATAAAGATGTATAGTGCCAAGGGCTCCTAATAGGCTACATTGATCTTATCGTATCTCATCATGTCATGACATATGATAATCATCATCAATAACAAATGTAAACATGGGAGAACCCAATGGGTCATCCAAATTCCACCACATATCACAATTAAAAAAGCAATGTATATTTAATGTGAAACTAATTCATTCATCCTAATCATCAAGATATGAGTATATTGTAAATTATTTTTTTATTACAATCATAATACATAATAATTTAATATCCACTCGCCTTTGTCTGGCATGTAAAGAAAGACCTCAGTCTACCTTTGATGCCTGTATGCCCCAATGTTCGATCCTATATGTGGAGAACATATGGTTAGGTACTAACTTATTTACTAATTATATCGTGAACATAGTATGTGGGACATCCCAAAAAGCCCCCATCAGATAACATAAAAATATGACATAAAAACATATTTAGGTTTGCTAGTAGGGTATTTTCTATGGCGAGGTTCGGTGGTTGAAAGTCCTTGTATAGAGTTGAAACTCTAATTTAGGACAATCATCGGCACTAACCGAGAATCCAAAACTCTCTTTTCCAGACTTTCGATAGCTCCTTCGATGGTCGAAACCTACTTCTTACAAAGACAAAATTGAGATTTAGGTTGCACCTTTCAATTGCTAAACTTGGAATGGTGGAATCCATTTTTAGCGGCCGAAATTGGATTTTGGCAGAATGCCAAAATTGAATGTCTCTTCATGTAATTCCACTAAAACCTGCATTTTATCTCACTTTAAACTTCTATTCATATTTTAACACTGCCACAACATCAAGCAACACAAAACATCCCTCAAATATGACATGCAATTTACATTTTCATCAAAAATTCATACCATTTCAGAAGGCTTTGAATTGCTTTAAACTCCTTAACTTTCAACATTCATTGACCCTATTTCTCCTATCTCTAAATAATAATTTAAACTTAGCATATGACCATAATATGAAATTTCTTAAGGATAACCAAAATAAAAAATTTAATAAATTTCCATTTTTCTCTTGCATGCATTGTTACATTTTCATACTTTTTTTCAAAATTGATTCTTAAGCTTGAAGAACTAACCTTTTTGACATTTAAACTCAGTGAATCTCATGGATTTGGGAGAATCATCGAAACTACATTCGAGGGAAAAGCAAAATTTGAAGTAAACTTTGATCTTGCATCAAAATCATCTAAATTTTAGTTTAAGCTTCATGAAATCCTTTAAAAGAACACTGAGGGTTGAGACTTACTTTTTAGAGTAGATAAAGGTCAGAAATTTTCTCTTCTCAAATGAATTGCCACCCTTTTATTGTAGTGCTAGTTATACCAATTTTGCCAGCCAAACCTGGAATTTAGTTTGTGCATTTGAAAATTTTTATTTTGATGCTTATTTTTTTCAAATATTATTTTTAAATCATTTAAAACATTTAAATTAACATTTTAACACTTACCTACTCTTTCTATCAGGATTTTATATATTCCCCGAATATTTTGTTTGAGAATTAGGGTTATGGGGTAAAAAAGGAATCAATTGTTACATATGTAAATTTTTAATAATTTTATCAAAACTCAATTTTATACATTACAATTGTTTCAAAACTTTATATACATTCTAAAATATATAGAACATAACAATAATTGTAAAGCTCTAGTACAATACTAGTTATTATCGATTTTATGATAGTTGATATAGATCTATATAAGACTTTTCTGCTTCTCTATTGTGTTCATTGCATGGGTTCTTGCGGCTGCCATGGCATAGCTCTCACTGAAATAAAAATGAGGAGTTGACACTCTGATTTTGAGGGAAATCAAAGAAAACCATTTTACATGAATAAGGAACATAAAATATTTTAGAGAGATTTTGAGTTTGGGCTTCTGATACGCTTAGGGAAGGTGTTAGCCACCCCATGTCGTCGCTAAAGGGAAGGTGGATTTAAAACTACGCTCTTTCAATAAAATCATGCCAATAATCAAAATCTACTTTATGATGTTGGTTCCTTTTATTTGACTAGAAATATTGTGACCAGTCTTAGAACTCTTTAATTTTTCACTCATTGGAGTGTATCAACTCCAAAGATGAATGGTCTATTTCCAAGTGAAACTTAACACCTCTATATCATTTTTATTTTTTAAAATATATTATAAAATTCATTTTGCAAAAGGCCTCCATGGTTTAATGAAATAAGTAAATTTTAGCCGAAGAGCTCATTTTATAAGAAATAAGGACTTTGGATATGATACTTTGCAAGATTAAAGGAAGAAAGCTCAATAGCTACCAATTTGTGAAAATGGAGGACCATTTTACTGAAAATCTGGGATGCAAAAAGAACACATTAAAACGTGGAAAATGAATGCAATGGATGGCATATGGCAAGTAGTTTGATGCTTTATTTAGGATAAGAGGGGTAAGGATTACTTACCTGAGTTGATCTTTTAGGGATTGGAAGGTTATACGTAGAGTCATAAGAACAACTATTGTTTAAAAGACATTTTATGTTCTTTCCTTCTTCTTCGAGAGCATTTTTTTCTAGTGATCCATATATCTATTTTTAATAGAGTATTAATAGGGTTTCAATGCCTCCAAATTTAAAGTACAAGGCATTTTAATGCAGCGATCGAAAGAGTCGTTTCAATTCGGCGATTCAAAGGAGGAAAGGACTATTGGTTTTAATGCAGTGATCGGAGGAGGAAAGGACTTGCCATTTTGATCCAACAACAAGGGGGAGAAAAGGACTAGATCTTATAGCTACGATATGAGGGACAAAATAACTTTACCTTGTGCCAATATGACGACTCTAAAACTTGGGGGATTGAATCTTACGGCAAGGAGTTAGAGACACAAATCCCACTTCACTCTGTTTTTTTATCAATAAAATTTCAAAAGTTGAGATTAAAAAGGACCACTTCATCTTAATAGCTTGGTTATGACGATAAGAAACGATCCCCATGGGGAGATCAATGGTCTGTTTTGACAGCAGAGAGAGAAGTGAAGGGGTGCGGGTGGGGAGGCACATCCGGTAACTGACTGAGGTATTAAAGCGGAATAAATGGGTGAGTGACTAGTTGAGTCTTGAGAAGGTTTTATCATTCGGTTGCAGGCACCAAGGGCGTTAGTCGGCATGTCTAGGCCCATAAGATGACCATTCGATCGAAGATTAAGTAGGAAACGATCCGAGTCACTCTGCGCAAGGGATGCCAAGAGGGGTAACTTGGGTTGCTCAATGTGATGGGAACCGAGAGAAATGAATCGGTGAATTGTTACATAAGAAATAGCCCACTTTGAAATAGGTCGAAGCTATTACTTGGTATATTTGAACCAAAACAGTTATCCGGTTCTTATGTAACTTAGTAGGTCATGGCCTAGGTTTGGTCAAGATGTATTGGCCTAGTGGAGAGTAACACACACATAATTTTTATACTTTAGGTTCTTAAATTTCCTTCTCTTTTTAATATTTACTTTTATTATGACACTTGGATAAAACATCGTGTCTACAGAATTTTACTTGCATATAGCATTACGTTTATACTAAGTGCATATATAAAATTACATAAAATATGTGTTGCCTTATTTTACCCGCAAGTATACGGATCGCAATGTAGTAATAATAAATTCGTTCCCACGAGAAACGGGTTATGTCCACCTATTACTCATTTTCATATCATGTTTGCAATAATACGATAATTTCATAATTAGTTTTCTCATCCTAATAAGAATTTTTAACAATAACTATTAACCTAACTTATTTTCAAAGATACAGCAACTCAATTTAAGATTTGATCATGCCTTTTAAATTGTTTCCCCTAATCACAACTCGGGTTTTAGGAATTCAATTTTCTTAAATGCATTTGAATACTTTTAACCAACCTCTCGGTATGAGTCATCAATTCCTTATTTCAACAAGATATCAATCTAAAACCTTGTCTTTTGATTAGTACAACAAGTTAGTCTTAATTCTTGTCAAAGTAAGTTAGTGATCTTTCATGCACTTTATTTCAAACATTATCATGCCTGAAACAAATGTTATCTTATTGATATGGAATGTTTAATTTCCTTCTGAGAATAAACTTTTCCATTAATAATTAAATTCAAGAGTCAATAACATAACTTTAAGAAACTTTCATTCCATAAAATCCACATCCATACAATGGTTGGTTTGATTAGAGAAGATGATGTACAACAAACAAAAGATCTTAAAGAACAATAAGAAGATTAGAAACAATCACTTCTGCCTCTTGGAGGGCGTCACATGTCATGAACTGATTTTAGGGCCTAAAAGTTTAGGTGCCTAAAATGATGAAATGAGTAAGGAAATGAGTAAAAGAGATAAAGAAATGTGAGTATAAACGAAATAAGTAAAGGATAAAGAAAATAAAAAGGAAAGAAAATAAATTAGAAAAAAAGGGAAAGAGTTGAAAAGTCAAACAAAGTGGCTTATGAGGTGGCCACTTTCAATTTAACTTTGGGGACTTAGAAAAATTAGAGGCAGCAGATAGAAGGGTAGACGGGAGAGGAAAAGAGAGAAGAGAGAAAGAAAAGGCAAAAAGGGGAAGAAGAAGAAGAAGAGGACTTTGTACAAAAGGTTAGTTTATAAGTTTTTAGTAGCTTTAAACTTTTCTATGATTGGTTTTAATGAAAGTTCATTGTTAGGGTTGAATTTGAATTTAACCTAGAATCTGGGAACAAGCTTCCTTGGATTTAAAACATGATTTTTGGACTTGAATCAAAGAAATAAAGATCATGGAAGTAAGAAAAAAATGGTTAAAGGGTGAAAACTGAAATTAGGGTTGTGTGAACAGTAAACTCGTGTGAGAGTTCTGGTAAACCAAATGAAGTCCAAAACTTATAAATGATGTACCAGTAGAAAGCTTAGAATGTTAGCTACAAATGTATAGAACATCATTTTATGAAATTAAATCATTTGATGCATGAAAAAGTAGGAAGAACAGACAAAGGTCAAATTGACGGATTCTGTAGTAGCAGTATAGGGCAGTAGATGTTCATAGTGATTTGGAAGCCTAAATAGTTAGATAAATTTATGAAATTTGGTATGAAGCTTGTTTAGGATGCTAGATACAAGTTTCATGTTTTGCACTTTGGCAAAAACTAAACATAAGCTGGCCAAAAGAATTGATAAAAGGGAGGTGTCATAGTAATTCTGCAGAAAATCTGCAGAAGTGAAAATGGTTAGTTTGGTACTCCAATTGAGTCCAAATAACCTAAGATTTGGAGTGAAATTTGCTTTATATGTTATGGAATCTTAGTTAAGTTTTAGGATTAAAATGAATGGAATAGATAGTGAAATGAACTAGAAACACCAAATATTAGCAAAAAGGGGCATTTTATCGAGTCTAGAACTTAAGTTGGGTAAAAGGTACTCTAAATGAACTTGACATGAAGTGTAATGAGAAAGGAAGCTAGAATGTTAAGTGATTAGGAAGTGTACAAAGTTTTAGAGCATGTAGAGTTGAAAAAAATGAGGTTTTTGCCTTTGAGAATGGAAGTCGCGACTAGGCTTCGCGAGCGCGACATTGGACCAAAACCAGACAGTAGCTTCTGGAATAAAGTCACGAGCGCGACATTAGAAGTCGCGAGCACGAAATGGTCCAAAAATCAGACAAAAAGTTGTTTTCCAAAGTCGTGAGGGCGACTTGAGATTTTGCGAGCGCGAATGAGACTCTTCGCGAGACAGTAGGTTTGAAGAAGTATTCACGAGCGCGACTTGAGGACTCGCGAGCGCGACATGCTTCTGTCAAAGAGAAATTTTGGGAAAAATATAAGACTTAGAATAAGTTTTGGGAATGTATGGGTAGACTTTTATTCATAGTATTTATTTATGCTTTTGAATGAAAATACTATAGATGTTGATAAGAAATGTGATGTGAAATAGGTACTCAGAATGATAATATATCGGAAGATCAAGCTAGAAGGGATAAAGGGAAAGCAATAGAAGGTAAGTTATGAGATCATTGTGCAACTGTGTGCACGATGATAAAGCGTTAAATATTGATGTTTGAAATGTTTAATATTTCTTAAATTATTCTTGTTTGAAAACCTGGTGAGCAAGCAATTGAAATGTAGTTTGGAAGCCACCAGTGGTATTTGATATAGAAGTGTTATTCTATGCAGGGAAATGAGTAGTGTATTGTGGAATGATTGTGTGATTGTGATTGTGATATGTAATTGAAATGTATGGTTGCTGAATTCTATGAGATTGTTATGTGGTTAAGGAAATGTGGATATGAGTATATGAAATTTATTTAATGGAAATGATAGTAAAGAAAAATATATGCACATGATTGTTGAAACATGAAAAATGTTAGTGCATATAATGACATGAAAGACATATAGCATATCATACATGACATGGTGTGCTGAAGTGGGGAATTAACTCATGAGACTCGAGTAAAATACCACACAACGTATATATTCTCGTGAGACTCGAGTATTGCACAATATATATGGATCCATGAGACTTGGTTTACATGTAGGTATATTCTGAGTAATGCACAACACATATATTCTCGTGAGACTCGAGTATGGCACATATATATAGATCCATGAGACTTGGTTTGTGTGCTAGTTCCGTGAGACTCGAAACGGATATCCGTGAGACTTGGATAATCCTTATTGATTATTAATCCAGAGATTGTGCACAATCAGTTTATGATATATGGCCATTGGATGAAAGGCGGATGGTGGGTGCATAGCATGAGATGCATTCACAACATATTTTGAGATATCATATATTGAGATTCCATTGATTCAAATTACTATTGTTGATATTGAATGAAAGTGATTTTATTGTGATACTTGATGGCACTTAATGTGGAATCAATGATTGTCTATGCGCATGCTTTATATTAATGTTATGCATACTATCTGTGTGTGAGTATAACTTACTGAAAAATATTCTCAGCGTTTATCCCTAATATAAAAGCAAGTGAAAGCAACAAAAGGAAGCAAGGTGAACAGTAAACTTGATTGTAAAAGTTTATACAGAGGTAGTGAAGTTGTACTTAAAAGTATCCCAAGATTATTGTATTTTGAATACTTTGTATTTTGTAACTATCACCATAGAGAAGAGGCAGTAATATAATAATGTTATAACTATGTTGTGTGAATGTTAATATGAAAACTCTGATAGATATTTTATAAAATAGTGTTTTTGTAAAGAATGTTTTAATTTGGTTTTATGAAGAATTCTTTAATTGAAATGATGAAATGATGATGTTTTGATTATTTAGAAAATACGAAAAATTTCTATATGATTTTTATAGGGCAATGATCGAAAATTATACCTTACAGGGTGATTGGTGATTTTCCGAGGTGGAAGTGGGAAATCGTTAATCATTCTGTGGGAGGCATGTCATGGGTAGATGTGACATCACATCTCAAGAAATCTTCTGATTTGTTGCTTGACTTGATCACAAGAATGGTTTTCGACTATTCTGGAAAATGGTATTGCTGAGTTTCTGCTATCATCCTCCTCTCTTTTTCTTGCTTCCTTAGATGGATATTTATATAGAACTGATGTGGGAAGTTTAAAATGCAGTTGGTTGACAAGTTGGGGTGGTTTTTACTGGTTTTCATCAACTGCCATCGAACAGATTCATTGAACCAACATATCTCTTCGATCAGCTTTCAGTTCTGCCCCTTCTGAATGTCGTGTCGTGATCGTGCAAATAGAAGTTGCGCTTGCGACTTGATCGCCAAAGTTACTGTCTCGTTTCATGCATGCATCGCGCCCGTGAACCTCTAGACTCGCGATCGCAACTCTCCCCTGGCTTGAACCCTAATTTTTGCCTTTTCAATCCTCTTTTTATTAGGATTTTTTTCATTCCAAAGCTTGATTTAATACCTGCAATTTTTCTAACTCAAAACTATAAGAAAAATATAAAACATAACAAAAACGCACATAATCACACAAAATAACATAACTAAATTTGCTACTTTGACAAAGCCATCAATAAGTATATATTTATAAACATAAAAAAATATTAAACGGTTGCCATCTTTATATAAGTACTACCATTTTTGCTCAAATATTGTTGAAATTTATTTAGTTTTTATTATTTTATTTATTTCCTATCTTTTTTACTTTTTTGAACTTGTAGAATTTCTCTTGGATAGAAACTTCTTTAATATACTATTAGTATTTTTAAAATTATTTTAAAAATAAATGTGTAAAAATTAAACATTATTGTCATTTTTATTCCAGCTCATAGAATAACTAAAAAATTTCCCTAAAACGGATAAAATTAATATTTATTTATATTTATAATTGATAATAAAATTAAAAGAAAAATTAGAATAAAATAAATCACTATATTTTAATGTATTAATTACTTAAGTTAACTGAATAACTTAACCAATATCAAAGTTCTTTTGATGTTCTAATATTATTTACGAATGTGTAAATTATATATTTTTTATTTTATTTTTACTTATATAATAGAACACTTTAATAAAATCATTAAAGTAATCGTGTTCTAATTGCATCATATTATTAATTTCCAGTTACTTCAATATCTTTTTTTTTTATTTCATTTTAAAATAGTAAAACTAATTTTAAATTTCTAATATCAAAGCAAGAATTAAAAAATAATACTTATATTATATCAAAACATGTTGAATATAATTCTTTATAAGCATATCACATTATCTTTTGCATATTTAGTTATATAAATTTTGGTGAAAGGATGTTTATATAATTCACTATAAAAAAATAATCATAAAATTTATTAATAAAATTTATTAATGATTGTTCAATTATTAGTATTATTAATGCTTTATGAAAGCGTACTGTGTATATCACCAAAAAAAAAAGCCTACTGTGTGTATAGCTCACAGGTGGTCGGCTAGCTTTATTTGAAATCATTAGTTGTAATTTAATTTAAGATCAATGGAATTGGTAATAAGATCAATCGAATTGTAATTAGAGCTGTCAATTTGTGTTGGCGGATCATAAATATATTGTGTTAATATACACTTATAATATTAAAATGGCTAATCAGAACTCGATCCATTTAATTAATTGTGTCAAGATACTCAATTTTAACTCGGACATATTTATTAAACAGATTAAACGGATTGACATGTCTAACCCGTTTAAATAATTAAATTATTATTATATAATATAACATACCTCTATATATTTAATTCATTTAAATAAATATTTATTTTAGTGTCATAATACAATCCATTTAACATGTTAAAATAAATTAAAATTAAATAATATTATTTAACTGTATTATTAATATCTATATAATTAGTATTTAAATCTAAATATTTATAAATCAACTAAATTTATATATATTTATATAAAATAAAGTGGATGAGATGATTTTATACTTTATAAATGGGTGTTTAAGATTAAAATATTATTATTTTAAATAAAATTTAATTATCTAACAAGTTTAATTTAAATATCTAGCGGTTATTGCGTATTTAAGCAGATCAACTCATTTAGATATGTATTTTTATCATGTTATAAATAGATTAATTCGTTTATGATCCAAACACATTTAATGTAAACTCAAATCCGCTTAATTACATATTGTATCGTATAAATGGATCGTGTCAAAACTTGCCAGCTCTAATTGGTATACACCTTAAATTCACTCCATAATTTCAATTTTATAATATTTCATTATATATATATCATAAATTATAATTTTAATATTAATTCAAAACAATTAAACTTTTTCTAAGACGCTTCAGAATAACTGCCATATTAAAGCGAGCAGTGACCAATTAGTGGAAAGCACTGTCAGCTCCATTTATCAGAAAGATTTTTATAGTCCTTTTTAAGTCTCTTTCACTTTCACAGTCATTTTATAATCAAACTCAAAAGGTATATGTAACAACCAAATTTGGTATAAAAAAAATATATTTATATTCTTTAATTTATGTAGAAATTGACACGTGGTTTTAATCTCATCACCGTAAAAATCTAGAACAGGAATAAATTCCACTTTACGTTTACAAGGAATAAAGAAAAGCGAATAACATCATCATGGTTAAAAAA
>CAOGCB010677550.1:0-10327 GCA_948266635.1 Cnidoscolus chayamansa
TTTAAAGATCTAAAGAATTACACATAATAGTTTTTTTTTCCAAAGAATTTCATGAGTTTTCCCAATGTATTTTCATTTAGTTGTAGTCATTAATACTTCTCATCTTATTTTGTAACTCATTATTATTGTCATAGAAGTTCAATTGGAAATAGTGTGTATTATCATCTTCTCACAATAAATTATGGAGATCATGGTATATATTTATCCTTGTGTTCAAAAAATGTATATACTCTGTCAATAAGATATAAGTTCTTTGTCTAAATTTATTCTAAAAGATGCAAATGCAAAAATATTATTATATAGTCTAACACACTCTCTGAAATCCTTTGCTTCATCATGTATTAAAGTGAATAAATCAATAAGATCATCTAAGATTTTTATCGCTACAATCTTGACTTTACCTTTTGATAACAAAATGTCGGGAACTCATGTTCAAACCTCGGATAATTTTCACTCACAGTTCCTTAACTTTGAGAGTATTTTCAATTTGGTCACTCAATTTTAATTTCTTTCTTAAAACTCCGAGTGATTTTAGTGGGTTATTCATTGCAGTCACTAAATTTTAAATCATGTCACAAAAGTCATTCATCTTTATTTTTTTAATACAAACAATCATTACCTTCACAATCTGTCAGAACCTCTATTTGTTGTATACATGATTATCAAGTAACTTTCACTTGCAATCACTGAACTTTAATTGTCATTCATTGTGGTCACTGAACTTTAAATTATGTCACAAAAGCCACTCATCTTTATTTTTTTATTACAAACGATCATTTCGTCACAATCCTTCAAAATCTATCTTTTGTTGTATATGTCACGTTTGAAATTTTTTTGTTGTCTTATGTATACAACAAAACAGAGATTTTGACTGTCCTATATGAATTTAAATAAATAGTTACTTTACACGCTAGATACCTTAGCTCCTCTTTTTCCCACACCCAACTACCACAAGAATATTTTTTTTCTCCCTAAGAGCTACAGAGAAATGTTGAAGCAACAACAAAATGTTCATAAATTTTCTGAAGTTTATTTTCGGAAGTAAGAAAACTTCATAAAATAATGTTGTTGCGAGGAATCAAAGGAAATGGGACACCCTTGTGTATCTGTCATAATATACATTGTGATGGAAATGACCATTTATAATAAAAAAAAATTGGTGACTTTTGTGACAATTTAAAATTCAAAGACTGGAATGAATGACCTACTAAAGTTTAGTGACTGTTGGTGAAAATTACCCGACAACAACATATACAACAAATAAAGCTTTTAATGGATTGTGACAATAATGATCGTTTGTAATATTAAAATAAAGATTGGTGATTTTTGTGACACGATTTAAAGTTCAGTAACCACAATAAATACTCAATAAATTTGAGTAACCACGGGTGTAAATTACTCTAGAAGTCCTTCAATTCTTCCTTAAGATTCGGTAATTTTTATCAGCGATCATTGAACTTTAGTGGTTATTTCATTTCTGTCACTAAATTTCAAATTGTGTCATAAAAGTCACCAATCTTTTTTTTTTATTACAAACGGTCATTGCCGTCACAATCCGTTAAAACCTTCGTTTGTTGTATATGTTGTTGTTGGTTAATTTTCATTCACAGTCACTGAATTTTACTAGGTCATTCATTTTAGTCACTGAACTTTAAATGTTGTCACAAAAGTCATGAATTTTTTTTAATTACAAATAGTTATTTTCATCACAATCCGTAAACATATCTATTTTGTTGTATATGTGGCCATCACAATCTACATAGGTAATTTTTTTGTTATTATACATATACAATGTAACACCTGACACATTTCTGACATCAGATATTGAGTTTTCAACCGGAATATTCATGGAATATTCAAAAATTGGGCCGAAATAGTGTTTATGGATCGAATTGTCAAGTTATAAAAGTAAAGGACTAAAATGTGAAATGTAAGGACTGAAATGAATAAATATAAAAGTTGAGGGATTAAAGTAAAATTTAGCGATGACTAACCTGAAAAGTCAGATTCGGCCACTGAACCCATATTTGCCACCTCCATTATAAATAGTAGAGGCAAGCCGACCAAGGATAGGATTTGGCATAATCTGAACCTCATCTCCCTAAAGTCCTCTCAAACAAATAGCAAATCCAAGAGGAACTAAACAAGATCTAAGTTGAAGATTAAAGGAAAAGATTGAAGGAAAAACATAAAGAGAAAGAAAAGCAAAGGAAGGAGAACTTGGAGAAGCTTGGATCCGAAATAACAATGGGTTCTACAGCTTCAATCCAGGTTAGTTTACTGTGTAATTGGTTAGAAATGAAGCATGCAAAGGAACCTAGGTTAAAAGGAAGGAAGTTGATGAAAATTGAATAAGAATAAAAAGTGACCAAAAGATGAACGATGTAAGAACAAATGCATGTCCAAATGTGCTCAGTGATGTTAAAAACATGTTAGGAATGTCAAATTGAGGTTGCATATTATGAATGGTAGAAAGAGGAAAATGTTTAGGTTATGTGAAAATGGATGAATATGTATGAAAATTGAGAAAATGATAAATGCATGTTGATAGAAAATGTTTAACTGAGTTGCTGTTGACATACATGAATGTTTAGAAATGTTTTAGGCATGTTAAAAGTGGTGGAACCCAGGTTTTAGCCACTGCCAAAACCCAGGTTCAGCGGCCTAAAGGAGGTTTAGGATGCCGAAATTAGGAAGCCACTCAGAGAAAGAAATGGAAGTCCAGCTTCTGCAGCCAAAGGTTGGACTTTTGGCTGCCGAATCTGGTGCCAAAGGAAATGAACGGCAGTAGAACCTACTGCCGAAACAAACTTTCGTCTCTATACAAAGGAACTTCGGCCGCCGAACCTGCCGTCGAAAGTCATTTGTGCAATAATTTTTTACCTAAATTGTTAGGATTTAATATGCTATGTCTATGTTATGTTATATGGGGGGTTTAAGGGATGTTTTAAATATGTTTCTAAGTCTATGTTGAGTCTCTATTCTAAAGTCCGATAAATAAGATCGAACCTCGAAAATTAGGAACAACAGTGACGAATCGAGGATTTGTCAATTACGCTTAAGTTTCCAAGTGAGTGGATACTTACTAAATATTTTTACGATATAGAAACTTAATATTTTATGGCATGTTCATGCATCACGGCTATTCCAGGTTGTTTTGCATTATATCGCGATATATGCTACATAGTATTTATTACATGTTATGTGAAAAGTAGTGTTGGACGATCCATGATCCCATATATTATGTTAATGATAGTTATGGATGATATTCCTAGGTTTGTCCCTTCATGAATGCTATGTTGTCCGTTTTGGCATATCCTTCGAGATGTACTACTGACTGTCTTTCGGAAGTAACACTAAAGTGATTGGGACATTCCAGGGAATATCTATCTTTATGTTATGATATGGTAAGACTCAGAAGGCCAAAAGGAGCTTCTGGGCACATATTTATGTTTTGGGTAGTTCTCATAAGATGGTTTTGCCAACTGAAACTCACCCAAGGATCTTGGTGATAGTACTACCTAAGATGAAATGTCTGACGATGTTGTATGCTTACGAGCACGAAATTATATTTTATGATATTGTTTTGTATCTATTCACAAAGCTATTTTAAAATAGCTTACTCGTTTTCTGTTTTTCTATCCCATCCCTGATTCCCAATCTCGTTTTTCATGGGTATGCATGACGTACTGAAAATACCGGGTGACACGGACGTGATACTGTGACATAATTTATGTATGTTTTGCCCCTAGGATATGTAAATGTCAAAGAACATGTTTTTAAAGTCTCATGTATTATTGAAATATTTATGTTCTGATTTTTAGTACTTATGTTTATGTCCACCACATGTGTACGTGTATAATGTAAGACACATGTACTAGAAATTTAAATATTTCTTACTTTAATGTTATACCAAAAGTTTTTTATATGTATGAGATTAATGTTAATGCTTATGTTTATGTTTAATGGAACATGTTTATGTTAATA
The DNA here is from genome assembly GCA_948266635.1 of Cnidoscolus chayamansa. Taxonomy (NCBI): domain Eukaryota; kingdom Viridiplantae; phylum Streptophyta; class Magnoliopsida; order Malpighiales; family Euphorbiaceae; genus Cnidoscolus; species Cnidoscolus chayamansa. Next base: position 3,988 of record CAOGCB010677550.1, read on the forward strand.
TTTATGGCTTATTAGGATTTCGGTCATCTTCAGGTGGTCGAAATTTTAGCACCGGTAGCAGTCCAAAAAAGTGGGTTGTTACATACAACAAAACGTAGGTTGTGACATATATACTGGGTGTCTCATTTTAATCGATTCCTTGCGGTAACATTATTTTATAAAGCTATTTTGCTTTAGAAAATTTGTAAACTTTTTGTTATTGCTTCAACAGTTCTTTGTAGCTATTAGGTAGAAAAAAATATGTTTTTAGAGTAGTTGGGTACGGAGAGAATAGGAGTCAAGGTATTTTAAAAAGACTTTTTATCCAATATGTAAATTAATATTTTTTTTATTTAAATCCACATAGATCAACTAAAATTTATATTTCGTTGTATACAAAATAATATAAAAAATTATCTACGTAATTGTGATGGCTACATATATAACCAAACAATGATTTTAAATGATTGAGACTAAAATGACTGTTTATATTAAAAAAAAATAAGTGACTTTTGCGATATAATTTAAATTTCAATAACCATAATGAATAACCAACTAAAGTTTAATAATCACGGGTGAAAATTACTCGATAATCATATACATAATAAACAAAGATTTTAACACAATATGATAGTAATAACCATTTGTAATAAAAAAAAATAAAGATGAATTACTTTTGTCACATGATTTGAAATTTAGTGACCGCAATGAAATAACTACTAAAATTCAATAATCGATATATAAAACTTATTGTTAGGAGGTTTCCAAGTTAATTCAATTGAAATAGTATTTCTCTCTCCTTCCCGCTTTTATAATTCTATTTTTTCTAATAAAAATTTAATATTTTGACACTACCAATAATATATTTATACTAATCACATCATATATAAAATTTATTTTATATTATTTTTAATTATTAAATATAAATTTTATTTTTTAAGTAGCATTAAAATTTTAAATCTTTTTATCCATTTAATTTTACATGAAATTAAATATTAAAAATAAGCAAATATTTAATACTAATTAAATGGTAATTTTTTTTATATATTTTCAATTATTATTGTAAATATTATTAATTTTAATTCTAATTATTTTTGTTAGATATTGTTATTTTAATATTATGATAATCATTAAAAATAATTTAAATATCTTATTTAGTTAAAATATTATTTAATATTAATATTTAAAAATAAAAATAAGTAAATAATAAAAAGAAAATTAAAATTTTTATTTAATAATTTTTATTTAATAATTTTTATTTTAATTATACATTAAAAATTAGTTTGATAAGAGAAACTTCTCATACCAAAAGAGTATATCAATAATATAATTACACAACAATAAAATGGACAAAATATCAAAATTCTCATTGTAATTATATTTAAATTTATAAGATAAATAATAATAGTTGATTATTATTATTATTATTATCATCATCATAAGTACAATATTCATTTAATAAATAATATTTTAATTTAAATATTAAATTTTAATATTAGAATAAAAAGAATAAAAAAATAAACTGAAAAGAAAATATAAGAAAAGATAAATATCTTTTTTATTAACCTAAAAACCTATAGGTAACAAGGAGTTTTATGCTAATTAATAGCATCAAATTTGAAAGAGTTTAAAAAAGAAATTAAAGTTAAATGACTAAATTGAAAATACTCTAAAGGTTAGATATTGCGAATGAAAATTACTCTGAACCTCTCATCTCTGTAACCTCTCATCTCTATAATATTTGTATAGAGTGATTTTTTTTCTTTTAATTTATGAAGGAGGAAACATACAAGGTAATATTTTTTTAAATAAATATTATTATTTATTAAAATTTACACTAATTTTAACATTTATACAAGTGTCATCTATATATATATAATTCTAATTACATGATTCTCGAACGAGTGTATCGCAATTGGTATTCGGGCGGCAGATTTGGAACAAATGACCACGGTTCGAATTTCAGCAGTCGCAGTGTGAGAGTTTCACTCTCTGGGTATGCTCTTTATAGACACTGAGTCCTGAACCTCCCACTAGGAGGCCGTTGCATATCATAATTTATCTCCTTACATACTGTCAGACAGAAATGTATGAACCCCTGAAGGAAGGCTTACTCATTTTGGAACAAATGATTCTAATTACATGATTCTAATTGTTTCTAATTGTACTATGCATAGTTATTCTAATCATTGTTTCTTTGCTTTGCATTGTTGTTCATATCTGGTCATGGATTGCAATAGGATAAATTTTCTCCTTTGTTCAGTTTCTTTTTTAGATATTTTTTTAATAATACATTATATAATTATATGGTAAATAAGTCTTTAAATTTTAATATATGTAACAATATCATTTTTCAATTTAAAATTATAACATAATTATATGGTAAAAATCACACTTTGTCTCTGAATTTTAATATATGTAACAATATCATTCTTCAATTTAAAATTATAACATAAAATCTAATCAATTATGAATATTATAATGCAAAAGCAATTTTCACCTACTAAGCTGATTGACGAATCACTTGTTTGCGTAAAATTTGCCAGCAAAAAATATCACATTAGCTATTTTTCTCTTTTTCTTCTCTTATAAAAAATAATTGAAAGACAGTTCTGTTATAATGATTAACATTGAAGAATAGTATTGTTATATAATTGAAAATTCAAAGACAATACTCTTACGGTGTTAAAAGTTAATATCACAAATATACTAATATCATCAAGTGATTTTAAATCTACTTTATAATTTAATTTGATATTAATTTAATTTGAGATAAATTACTTTAATTAAATTTATTAAAATTATTTTAAATTCAAATTAAATTAATTAAATTTAAACAGTATGTCAGTTAAAATTTAATTTATGTATAACTACAACCAAAATTACAATAAAAGAAACAAAAATAATATAAATCGTAACTAATTATTTATAAAAAAATAATATTTATGGTAATATGATTTTGACATATATAATAAATATATAATTATTATAAATATAATAAAATTTATTTTTATAAATAACTAATTATAGTTTATATTATTTTTTAATATATATAATTTTAATTTTTTATTATAATTTTGACTATAATTATTAATAACTTAAATTTGAACTGAAATATTATATGAGTTAAATTTAATCAATTTAACTTAAATTTAAAATTAATTTTAAATAAATTTAATTAAATTAATATAATTAAATTAATTTATATCGAAATAAGTTAATATAGAATTAAATTATAAGTTAAATTAATATATATTGAATTAAATTAAATTAAATTAATTAAAACCATTATTTTATTTGTTTGTAATAGAATTGACTTTCAACTTTTTAAATATATAACAATATCTTTCTTAAACTTTAAATATTATAATAATTTTTTTAGAGAAGCAAGAAAAAGAAAAAAAACCTATTGCGTCAATTTTCTATGATGTGTAATTTTTTACAAATGTAACAAAATTTCTTGTAAACAAATTATTTGTTAACATATTATACTAAGTGAAAATGGATTTTGCGTTATAATATTTATAATCGAAAGAGTTTTATATTATAATTTTAAATTGAGGAACAATATTGTTACACAAAGAAACAATTTGTGATATTTATCTTATAAATTATATTTCTTTATATAAACTTGTTATTAGTATTAATTTTAGACAAGATTTTGTATTAAGTAAAATAAATCAATTAAAATCAAATAATTTACCATTATTTTGTTGTTATTGCTTTCTTTCTAAATTATTGACTGTAATTATCTATAAATTCTAATAAAACATGGGATAGAATTAATTGTATTTACAATACTTATTTACTATAAATTTTCAAAAATATATAGAATATAATTTAATTGTATTTACAATGCATACATATAAATTATTTTATTTGTTATAAATTATTTTGTTTGATATATTAGCATTCTAAATAAGCAAAACTAATGAGAAATTACTATTGAGTTGTCATGTATATGTAAATATTTCTTCTTCTTTTTTCATTTTCACTGATAAAATGGAGTACTACATGTAAATTATTTTATTTCTATAAATAAATTCTAATAAAATATTCTAAATAATTTCAATATTTTCTTGCCCACTTTTAAAATATATATGATAGATATAGGTTTTAATTTGGATGAGACTGGGATCTATCTGTTTTAACCCTAACTTCAAATCTACTCAACCTGCCTATAAGTCCTTAGATTTAGATGCCCTTTACCTATTCTGATTAGGAAATTTTATTATTTAATTCTTAGATTTTAAATTTTAAAAATCATATTAATTTTTTTTTATAATCTTAAAAATTCAATAAATTAGTCTCTCCTGTAAATAATATTATTTATGAAACGAAAAATTATATGAGAGAAATATTTTTATTCTAATATTACTTTTTAGTAACTAAAAAAATAAAGAATTAATCGACTCCGTAACTTTACAAAATGTAAGAGAGTTAACTAATTCTGTAACTTAAGATAAAGAATGGGAGTAAATCGATTTCGTAACCTTACAAAAAATGTCATTACAAAGTCGGTCAACTGACTAACTCCCTTTCATTCTACGAATTATGGGGTTGATTGGCTTCTCTTTATACTACCGAGTTATTTTTTTCTAACAAATTATGAAAAAGTAATTTTAGGATAAAAATATTTCTCTTATATTATTTTTACATAAATGATAATAATGAATATTGACGGAAATATTAGTTTATTAAATTTTTAAAATTATATAAATTTTTAATATATTTTTTAAAACTACTAGTTAATTATATCATTATAAAATACTTTACCTTATTTTTATTTTGGTAGATACTTACCAAGCAAGAGAATATATACACCATTTGGATTCATGTGGCACACGTGCAAACCTATACAAGAATAATCACATACAAAGCCATTCATGAACTGTCAAGTTCTAAGGACCAAAACGCTCTAAAGAAATCTTGTACCAAATCTTAGTTCGACAGATTATAGAGGGATAAATCATGGTGACCTAGTGATAGTCAAGTGGGAGGCCTTCTCACACGGAACTCAGACACATAGGTGAAACTCCCACAGTGCGGCTGCCGAGACTCGAACCATAGATCTTGTATCAACTCTACCACTTACTTACCACTAAATTAAGCCCGTGCGGGCTTTTAAAGAAGTGTAACACGAGAACTTTTTAAAAAGTTACCCATCTTAGTACTGCTTTCGTCCAAACACGTTTAACTTCAGAGTTCTGATGGGATTCGATACATAACGCGGTATGATCGCACCCAAAATAAAAACCCTCTAAAGAAATATTAAGCCACCACCATCACCTTCTTATGTTGTGCGCTTATTTTTCATTTATAAAATAATATGGCAAAATTTTCTGTTTCATTTCTAAAAAAAAAAAAACTAAATTATATATTAGTTTTATTCGATTAAATCTCACTATGAATAAATTTTAATATATAATAGTAAAATACATAAATTTAATATTTTATACAAAAAAATACATATAATATATAATAATGAATTTTTTTTAATAATTTAAAAAATATTTAAATAAATATGAATTTTTAAATAATATGAAAGAGAAATAAAATATACTTTAATCATTAAATTATTGAAACAAACTGATTATATATATTCTTTATTATAAAATTTAAAATTTATATATGTTAGAGTTATAAATTAAAATTTAATATATTTTATTATAAATTAAATTAATTTATATATAATTATTGAAATTTAATCATATTTAATTCAAATTAAAATCATGTTAAAACTTTTTTATTAATTAATATATTGGAAAATATTGTAAAATAATAACAATTTTAAATACATTAAACATAATATTAAAAAATGTATATTTAAAATGATAGAACAAGAAAACTTAGATTGAATGAGTAGTACATATTATAAGTAGGTAGTGAAAATAATTATTTAATTTCTATATTTTTAAAAATATATTAAATTATTTTTATTTTTTAAAACTATTAAATATTTAATTTTTATTTTCTTAAAATCATTAATTATTCAGTTATTTCGTCTATTTAATTTGTTATCAAAATACAAAATGATAAAATTATCATTGATTTAAATTATTTTCTGTAATTTTAAAATTAATTTGTACAATATTTAAAATGAATAAATACTATTTAATATATTTTTAAAATATAAAAAAAATTAAATAATAATTCTATCTTACTTAAATTTTGAAATAATTTATTGTGAATAATAAAAAATAAAAAAAACTTTATTATCAAAGGCTGTCTTGTATTTCTTGCAATCATAAGTTATATTTATTTATGGAGACAAGCATGGAATTGATTTCTTAAATGGATAATGAAATATAAGATATTTCTGTAAACTACAAAGGAGTTAGGTGTATGTTCTTGTCAATAA
>CAOGCB010677720.1:0-15948 GCA_948266635.1 Cnidoscolus chayamansa
AAAAAAAAATTTCACAGGATTTTTACAGGGCGACGATCCAACTTATCCCTTACAGGGTGATTAGTGGTTTCCTGTAGAGGAAGTGGGGAATCATTGGTCATTCTGTGGGAGACATGTCACGTGGAAGGTGTGGCATGTTACATGTAGTGGTGACTCGTGACATAAAAAGATGTCGTAGAGATGGAGTGGCACTTATGACATAAAAAGATGTTGTAGAGATGGAGTGGCACTTATGACATAAAAAGATGCAGTAGAGATGGAGTGGCACTTGTGACATAAAAAGATGTTGGTTTGTGTGCTAGTTCCGTGAGACTCAGATAATTTTATTTGATTATGAACCCAGAGATTGTGCACAATCAGATATGAGATATGGCCATTGGAGGAAAGGTGGATGGTGGGTGCATGGCATGAAATGCATTTACAATATATTTTGAGATATCATTTAGTAAATACCATTGATTCATATTATTTGTTGAGGATGATAAAAGAGATTGTTAAATTGATTATATTGATGCTATGTGATGATTTTTGATATGGAATCAATGGTTGTCGGTGCACATGTTTTATCTTGATGCTATGCATACTACATGAGTGTGTGTATAACTTACTGAGAATCATTCTCAGCGTTTATCCCTAATATAAACGTAGGTGAGAGCAGCAAAAGGAAACAAGGATATCAGTGAGCTTGCAAAGCTTCCAGAGGTAGATAAGTTGTATTTTGAAATGTATCCTAAGGCTACTGTAATATGTAGTTTTATTTTGTAACTATCACAAATTAGGACAGAGGCAGTATTGCAATAATAATATATTTATGCTGCGTGAATCTTAACTCTGATTACTATTTTTGTAAAGATGTTTTAATTTGGTTTTATGGAAAGATTTTTAATTGAATGATGATGATGTTTTAAATGTTTGGAAACGAAAAAAAAAATTCCTACATAATTTTTATAGTGCAATGATCCAATACTATCCCTTATAGGGTGAGTAATGATTTTCTGTAGAGGAAGTGGGAAATCATTAGTCATTCTATTGGAGGCATGTCATGGGTAGATGTGACAAGACCTATGCATAAGCTTGTTCCATTGTAGGAAATAGTTGTATCTGGAGCACATCTGCTCGGATCTTGTCAAGATGATCATCAAGTCCGTCTAAGAAGGTATAGACTCTATCCTCCTGCAAAATTGAGTTATATTTTTGAATATCAAGATCACACTCCATAGGATTTGGTCAACGAAAGTCGATTTCTCTCCATAATCCTTGCAGATTATTGTAGTATGGTCTCAATAGATCCTCCTGCTTATTTGAGTATGGTTACTCTTCTTTTGAGATCATATACTTGTGATGTATCAGTGCCATCAAAGTACGTAATAGCAATATTATCCCAAACAACCTTAGCTGTTGAGAATCTGATAAGGTTACTGACTAACTTTGGGTTCGTAGAATTGATTAGCCATCCCTTTACCACAAAATTTTTGGTTCTCCATTTTCTAAATGCTGGATTTGTATGCGGAGGTTGTGGGAGATCTCCATTTATGTATCCCAACTTGTCTTTGCCTGAGATATACATCTCAACAATTTGGGACCATCGTGCATAATTAGTACCATCTAACTTGATTCCAATCTGAGTAGCAGGTTCATGACTTGTGATCTGGTCATGGTTTAATACTTGTGTCATTCTTGTCGTAAGATCAACGAGAATTGAATTCTCCCCCTTCGTATTTTTCCACCCCAATGGAAGGTTTTTCCATTTTCCTCTTCCTATAATTTTTTCAGAAATTCTATGGCCCTAGAATCTTTTCTCTGATACCATGTCTTGAAGAAGGAAGAATATTGCATATATTTTTCAATAATTTTAGATACAATAGAGATGGGCTATATATAACCTATACATGAGCTAATTTTGAAGAAATTAATCACACTAATCTAGGCTACAATCTTTGGATGATTTACAATTAAATAAAACTAACTTGGTAACTAGAATATTTTTATTCCTATAATTGCTCTTTGGACAACTCACATCAATAGGAGGACGAGCAAAGATAAGAGAAATAGATCCTCTAAGTGCAAAGATATGAAACCATTTAAGGCATTTGAGGTAATTGTTAGGGTTTGGACCAGTCTTGAACTACTTATAGAAATGGCGGATTCTCTGTAGAGGCAAATCAAACCTAATTGCAGGCTTTGAGTAGTTATGTTCAGTGGATTGAGTGGCTTCTACAAAGATATGATATAATAGGAGAACGAATTTAGAGCAGCAACACAAGGGCTCAAAGTCACACCATAGTAGCAACCATCATCGACTGCAAGCCAGAGAGCAGGGCCTCGTTCACCACAACTACCTGGGGGTTGTCGAGAGATGGATAGGTGAGAGATGTAGACTTCGTCTAGTGGTTGTGGAGAGATGGAGATGTGAGAGATGTAGACTTCCTCTGGGGGTTGGGGAGAGATCAAGAAGTGAGAGATGTAGCTTTGATTAGGTTTATAATTTGGATATTCTGTTTAAAATTTTAAGTTTAATTACCTATGAAATTAAAATATAATTTATAATTATTGATGGAATTAAATTATAGTTGATAATTGATTGAATTAAAATATTCATTCATAATTACTCACATAATTAAAATATATTTAGTAATCGATGGTCACTAATTTTATGATAAAATATTAAAATATTTCTCTTAAAAATTTAGTATAAATATTATCAATCAAATAAGATATTAGTCGGTAATTATCGACCGAATTAAAATTTCTCAATCATTACCAACCTAATAAATTTTTTGGGATGTATCCACAAATGAATGGAAACTTTCCCTTTTGACGGTCATTATGAGTGAGAAGTACTTGTTGTTTAACCTCATAGTATATCTCTTAACCCTCTTTCTTTCAGTATTGTAGGCATGTCTCATATAATGCAGCATGTCTTTGAATTTGTCGGTGAAGTATTCCACATTTATATCATCTATTTGCCTTAATTGTTTAAACTCAATCATCTTTAATTCTCTTGAACTATCTAGGAATACTCATTCTATGAATTCATTGGCGAATTGTTCCTAGGATACCTCGCCCATTATGGGTTCTATGTACATTTTGAATCATTCCTTTGCCTTCTTATACTTTAAGGTAAACCTATCATTTGTATAGCTTGGCTATCACTTGCATCTAGCTCATCAGTGATTACATTCACTACCTTCACATATTAAAATAGATCGTCCCATTTCTTGTACTTGGGTGTATCCAATTTGAGATAATCACTCATCTTTGGCTTTCCCCTACGACTCGGCCTAACTCCAGATGACTCGGGTTCTGAGGCTGTTGGCTTGGTGATGGGTTATGGAGCTAGGGGAGTTAGGTTTTGAGGCATAGGTATAGGCCTTGGGTATCCAAGATACTGTTGATACATAGGGTAGGTGAGTATTGACCCCATAAGGAGAAAACTTGACTTTGATCATAACAAAACTTAATGCAACTAAACTAATAATTATTCAAACATTTCAGATCACAAAGAAAATTATCAAAAATGGAAGGAAAGTGCATCAAAAGAGAAAATCTAGATAACTTAATATGAAGACAAAGTCAAAGAAGAACAAATTAAGTTTCATCTCATAAGGCAAATGTAAGAGAATTGAGAGTTAGATATGCCAATAAGATGTTTATTTTTAATATTTAAAAGTGTTCTAAAATAATTTATGAACTTAGTTTTTAAAATTAGAAAACCAGTTTTGAAGATGGTAAAATTAGCTATTTAATTTTAGTTCAAAAGTTAAAATTAGCTAACTAATTTAGAACTAGCTAACTAATTTTTAAACAGCTGACTGAAATTAACAACTACTTTCAAAATTACCAAGCGATTTTCAAAATTAGCAAGCTACTTTAAAAATTAGCAAACTACTTTTGCATGATGTCAATTTTAGCAAGCTAATTTTAGACTGAGCTTAACTAATTATGGACTGCACATTTTCCAATCTTGCAATGGCTAAAAAACTACTTGTTGTTCATTTATTGCAACAGAAACTTTGAGGCTTTAACCTCACCTATATAAGTAAGCATTTACTCTACTTTGCAACTAATGAAAGTGCCACATTGTTTAGCAATTTAAGAGCTTTACTTTCAAAGCTTTCATTCAATTTACTCATGCTTCATTGGCATATATTCTCTTTTCTTTATAGCTTATTCAATTGTAATTATGTGTAAGAGAGTGACTATTTCATTTTTCCAAACCTACTTGTGATTAGTCTAAGTGAGGGAACATCACTTGGAAGAGGTTGTTAAGCACCTTTGTAAGTTTAAAGAAATTTGAGGGGACATCAAACTTAAAGAGGTTGTTAAGCACTTGTTGGTCACTTTTTGCAACATAAACTTTGAGGCTTTAACCTTACCTATATAAGCAAGCATTTACTCTACTTTGCAACTAATAAAAGTGCCACATCCTTGAACAATTTAAGAGCCTTACTTTCAAAGCTTTCATTCAATTTACTTGTGCTTTGTTGGCAGATCTTCTTTCTCTTCTTTATAGCTCATTCAATTGTAATTCTATGTAAGATTGATTATTTCATTTTTCCAAACCTAGTTGAGGTTAGTCTAAGTGAAGGGACATCACTTGGAAGAGGTTATTAAGCACATTTGTAAGCTTAAAGAAGTTTGAGGGGACATCAAACTTAGAGAGGTTGTTAAGCACCTGTTGGTCACTTTTTGCAACAGAAACTTTGAGGCTTTATCCTCACATATATAAGCAAGCATTTACTCCACTTCACAACTAATGAAACCGCCACATCCTTGAGTAATTTAAATGCCTTACTTTCAAAGCTTTCATTCAATTTACTTGTGTTTTATTGACATATATTCTCTCTCTTATTTATAGGTCATTCAATTGTAATTCTATGTAAGAGAGTGATTATTTCAATTTTCCAAACCTACTTGAGATTAATCTAAGTGAGGGGACATCACTTGGAAGAGGTTGTTAAGCACCTTTGTAAGCTTAAAGAAGTTTGAGAGGACATCAAACGTAGTGAGGTTGATAAGCACCGGTAAAAGCATAAAGAAGTTTGAAGGAATATCAAAGTTTGAGGGAATATCGAACTTGCAAGGTTCTTAAGCACCTATGAAAGCTTAAAGAAGTTTTAGGTGGTATCAAACTTATAAAGGTTGATCAAGTACCTATGAAGCTTGGTGCTTGTAACCGACTATTCTCTTGCATGGAAAAAGAGATCATAGTGGATAAAAAGTCTCAAGAGGAAGCTTGAGAAGAGTGGATGTAGGCTGCATTGCCTAACCACTATAAAATTGACGTATTTGATTTCTCTCAACTCTATCTTTTACTTTTGAAAGTTACTTTATATGTAGTGCCTTGATTAACTGAAAAAACTTGTTGTTTGATAAACTGTCTCTAGAAGTTTAGTAAGTTACAACTCATTTTTAGCAAACCATAACAACTTGCTAATTTCAGTGTGATTTACATGCTAAATTTTAGCAAGCTAATTTTTTTGTATAATCATATTAACCAACAATTATACCTAGAGCTAACTAAATAGAACCTTTGAAATATATAGCCATAATTTTTCACAAAAATTTAGAGTAAAAAATTGAAAAATTGATTGAATTGAAAAAGTGACCAATTCACCCCTTCTTGGTTATTTATACTTGGGACAACAAATTGGTATGAGAGCTTAGATCTCTTGCTTAGGATTCAAACACCTTAGAAAGATCCTAGAATGGCTAGTACTTCTAACATTATTGGAGTCCCCACACCTTTAGTTGGAGGACACTAAATCATTAGACCTCCTTTGTTTAACGGCACAAATTACTCATTTTGGAAAACAAGAATGAGAACTTTCATTCAATCTGTTGATTTTTATGCATGTAGAATAGTTAAAGATGGTCCTCACATTCCCATGAAAGTAGAGCCTGAAAAATCCTCTGTACCTAAAACAGAAGTTGAATTTGATGATAATGATTGGAAAAAATCTTAGTAAATGCCAAACCTACTTTACATTGTGCTCTTGATCTAACTGAATTTAATCAAGTTTCAGGACAAAAGAAATCTGGAACAAACTTGAGGCAACTTATGAAAGAACAAATCAAGTCAGAGACTCCAGAGCAAACATTTTGCTTCATGATTATGAACTCTTTAAGATGAAGCCTGGTGAAGCCATTGCTGATATGAGTACCATATTCATTGATCTGGTTTATCTTCTTAAAGCTCTAGGCAAAAGATTTGAAGAACAATAGCTTGTCAAAAAGATTTTGAGATCACTGCCCAAGTCTTGGGAAGCTAAAACCATAGTCATTTTTTACACAAAAGACTTTAGAAGGTTCACCTGTGATGAACCCATTGGTTCATTGATAGCTCATGAGATCATGTTCAAAAAAGATACATGTGAGAATGTGAAGGCTAAGCAAGGAATTGGTCTAAAGGTAGAAAAAGCAAATGAAGAGAAGAACAAGTCACTAGTGCTGAACACAACCTGATCTAGTTCTTCAAACATCTCAAGTAATGATGAAGAAATGATTATGTTGGGCAAAAAATTCAAAAGAACATTAAGAAGATCATTAAGAAAAGGTGGAGATAAGTACATAATTTTTTTCTCAAGAAATAAACTCTTAAAGATGAGACAAACTCTACTGTACAAAAAGAGCAAACAAAAGAAGTCTGCTATGAATGCAATGGACCTGGACATGTTAGGCCTAATTGTCCAAAATTGAACAAGAAAAAGAGTAAAGAGAATAGAGGAAAAAGAGTCATGACTATTATATGTATCGCCTTATATTCAAGTTTAATAGAAAATGAAAAAGAAGACTCTAAAGTATGCGGCATGGCACTTGCTAAAGAATCTCTTGAGTCATCATTTAGAAATGAGCATAAGCTAATTGAATTTGATCCTCTTAACATTGAAGATTTAGAGCTAGCATTTGCTAAAGTTTATGGTGAATACAAAACTTACAAAAAGATGATTCTCTGAAATTGAAAAATGAGTTACTGAAATTAGAAAATAATTCTTTAAAAGAAGTTTTGAAGGAAAATGAATTTTATAAAGCTCAAATGATTTTGTTAAATGAACTAAAACATGATTTAGAATTTTCTAATAAATAATGTGAAGAACTTTTTGAAAAGAACAAAATCCTTGAAGGTAGAGTGAAATCTTTGACAGTTGATTTGACAAAATTCATTAAAGGAAAACAAAATCTTGATTTGCTTCTTAGTTCACAAAGATTTTCTGGAGAAAAGTTAGGAGTTGGATTTGGTGGTTTCTCCAACCATAGAAAATATAAAAAGTATTTTGTGAAAGCTACATCTTCATCTTTACCACATATTACTTGCCTTTATTGTAATAAAAATGATCATATGGTTCATTCTTGTCATATTAGTAAAGGATCCCTTAAGGTAAAGAAAATCTAGGTACCTAAAGGATCCCTCTCTAATGGCACTAACACTCAAGGACCCAAAAAGACTTGGGTAATTAGTTGATTGTTTTCAGGTTTGTTTGAACAATAAAGAAGACTCGAGCAAGTGGTGTACAAACAAGTGGATGTGTAAGGCATATGGAAGGAGATAAAGATAACTTCACTAAGTTTACTATAAAAAGTGAAGGATTTGTCAAGTTTGGTGATAAAGAAACAACCCAAATTGATGACATAATTGGAAATCAGCCAAATATTGAAAATGTTGCTATTATTCAAGGTTTGAAATTTAACATTTCTTAGTGTTAGTCAACTGTGTGACAAGAGTTTTAGGGTAACCTTCTTTACCACTCATTGTAAAATAGTTTACTTAAATGATCATGCACTGTATATTGCTTCTAGATATGAAAATGATTACATGCTAGATTTAGATTGCTTTCAAGATAGTGAAAAATTTCTCATGATTTTAGATGATAATAGTTGCTTATTGCATAGTAAGCTTGGACATGTTAAGTATGCACTTGATAGTTAAAATGTCAAAACAAAGCATGGTTAGAGGTTTACTAAAACTGAATTTGAGAGAGATTATCCCTGTAAATCTTATTCATTAGGAAAATAAACCAAAACCAATCTTAAACCAAAGAATGTAGTTGCAACTTCGAGAGTCTTAGAACTGTTGCACCTTGATCTTTTTGGTTTAATCACTCCCACAAGCTTAGATGTCAAAGCTTATGCATTTGTAATTGTGGATGATCATTCTATATACACTTGGGTATCATTGCTCATAAAAAATGGAACCTTTGATAAATTTGAAAGATTCTGCAGAAGAGTTCAAAATGAAAATGGGTACTGCATCACCTCCTTGAGAAGTGATCATGGGAAGAGTTTGAAAATAGTGTATTTGAAAAGTTTTTCTTAAAACATGATATTTTTCATTCATTCTTAGCTCCAAGAATACCTCAATAGAATGGAGATATAAAGAAGAAAAATAGAAAACTACAGGAAATGGCTAAATCAATGTTAATGAGAATAATCTTCCATAAGTATTTATAGACAGAAGCTGTAAATACACCTTACTATATTGTATACAAGGTAACAATTAGAGACATTCTAAAGAAAACTCCATCTGAACTATAAAAAGGCAAAAGACAATATATTTCATATTTTCAAGTGTTTTTTTTGTAAATATTATATACTGAACAATAAAGAAAACTTGAGAAATTTTGATGCAAAGGTTTAGAAGGGATATTTCTAGGTCACTATTTCACAATCAAGGCCTATAGAATTCTTGTAATATCCTACTTTCTGTTATCCTGATTATTGTGTATAATTTTTGCAAATGAATGAAGAAGTATGTTTTATTAAGAATAAGTTAATTAAGATATAAGATAATGAATAAAATATATTTAAAATTATAAAAGAGAGAAGAATGAAGTAGGGAATATGTTAACCATGAAAGGAGTATGTCCTGGTGAGAATACTCGGTCATATAATATAATTTGGTTGAAAAACGTATTGCGGTAGAAATAATTAAAAGACATAAATGTCTCTGTTTAAAGAGGATGTATCTCGATCATAAGATGGAGAAATAAAGAATGAGATATAAGAGAAAGAAGAATGACTCGGTAAATTAGTATTATGACCAATGAGGGCGAGATAAGGATGGCTTGGTCAATATGCATGAGGGAAGGGTTATAACTCGGTTAAGTATGAATGTTGAAGGCTTAGTTTATGAAGAATAAAATAAGGATGGTTCATTGAACATGATGGAAAGACAAGAGACATAATGAAATCTCAGTCTAAAAGGAAGAGGAATGGATGTCTCAGTTTGGTAAAGAAAGAAAGAAGTATGAGAGAAAAGTAAAGTATCCATCTACCTTAGTGGTGGAAGGATAAGATGATTAAGATAAGGTTTAGTGGATAATAAATGGAGTCTTAGTTCATGAAGTGCCATTTGTCCAGAAGAAAAAATTAGTGGCATAAACATTAAACTTAAAGAGGACAACTGTCATAAGAAAGGAGGGGGTGGCATATGAAGAGGTAGTATATAAGCCTCATGGATGCACTATTAAATGGTTACAGAGAGTAAAAAAACAAGAGAGAATAGTTTTTAAGTTACATAAACCTTAATCTTGAGAGCTATTGAGAGAAAAGAGATTCAGAGATCTTGGTGTGGCTAAATTGGAGAACCTTAGGGAAAGAGCTACGGTGAAAAAAAAGTTACAAGGAAACCTTAACAAAAAGAGTAGGAAGAGAAGGAACAGTGAAGCAGTAAAAAAAGGATTTCGAATCCAGGTTAGAGGCTATACTCACGTTGGTAATGTTAGGTGATTTATAATAACATATATGATATTAGAAGCTACATACATATATATATATATATATATATATATATATAGTTTGATATTGCATGTGTGAATAATTCAAGAAAGATGTTTAAAAGATTATTGAATAGATTTTTATACTATGGATTAGGAATCAAATAAGAAACAATAGGTTTTATTGAAGTATTTTAAAGAGAAAATATTCTAAAAAGGTGTCTAAGGGTTTTGTAAGGAAATGGGTTAAGTAGAAGTTTATTGGATGAGTTGGTTAATATGCATGGGATGGTAATAAGGGATAAAGAGGAATAAAGGAATTAGTTAGTATATCTATATGATGATGTCTCAGTATTGGATGTCTTGAGTGAGCTAATAACTAGCTTAAGAAGTCTCAGTTGGGTAGCATGTTAAACTGTGTTACGATATGACCCGTAATAAAAAGATAAACATAATGGCCATATTAAAATAAGTTAAGGAATTAGTACGGGAAAGCAAGGGCGTGATAAAACAACTAAGGGATGTTTACTGAGCGAAAATATAAATGTGAGCATGAACATAAAACATGGTAATGTGTGGCAGCCTTAATAAAGTGGAATATGATCAACAATAATATATTTGGAGAAACAAGTAATGGTTGATTATGCAACCCTAATATAACAGTGGAATATGATAAACAAGGAAATATTACACGGCTTAATGTATGTGGCCATAAAGTAGCAACGGAATATGATAAATAAGGGATCACTCGGGTTGCATGAAATATGTATGATGACTCGGTAAGATATGGTATATTACTCGGTAAAGAAAGAAATTGTAACTACAAATTAATAATGTTGCATATGGCCCTGGTAAATTGAGATAGGAACCGAAAGATAGATTAGAGGTATAACATGTCATAGGGATTGCAGCTCTCTATCTTGTGTTTCAAAATGGTTATTCAAGGTTACTAATTAGGTACCCCACATGGATTGGCTAATACGTCCTCCATATTTAAAATGGTAATTCCTGTAACTATTAGTTGATCTTGCTTAATATGCTTGGGCTTTAAATGTATGTTTAATTTCGAACAATGATGAATGAATTGGAAAAAAAGGTAATATATGTGTTATTAACTATTATAGATTCTGATATTAATTGTGTGATCCGGATCAATGTGTTGAAGTTATACTATTAATTATCTTATAATTAATATGTATTATTTTTATTATTCTACTTGTACACTCACTGAGCAAAATATGATCAGCGTGCTTGTTCTTACCACACACAGGTTCCAAGCAGAGAGCCTAGGAGATTCAGTTATCCAGAAGGTCTGCAGCCTAAAGACTTGGTACAACTAATTTATTTCTACCATTAGAGTGCTTTATCTAGTATATGTCATGAACTGTACTTAGTGATGTAATGAACTCAACAGTAGCTTATCGTATGTACTAAGAACTGAACTAGAATGTATATAAGTATTTATTAATGATATGTAATATTTATTATATAAATTGATAGTTCCTTTGCCATTAACGGATAATTCGGTTATAAGTACCAGAAGTGCACACTCTATCCAGGTTAGCCATAATTCCTTGACATCTTAATTATGTTTTCAAATTAGTTAAGGCACTTTATGATTTAAAACAAGCCCTTAGAGCTTGATATGAGATACCTAGCAAATTCTTGCTTGATAATGGCTATAGGAGAGGAAAAGTGGACACAACCTTGTTTATCAAAAATCACAAGTATGATGTGTTAATTGTATAAGCTTATATTGATGACATATTTTTGGTGCCACTAATAAGTCTCTTTATAAGAAATTTTCAAGATTGATGCAGAGTGAGTTTGAAATGAGCTTAATGGAAAAACTCACATTCTTCCTTAAGCTACAAATCAAGCAACTAAATGATGAAGTCTTCATAAATCTGTCAAAATACATTAAAGATATGCTAAAGAAATTCAAAATAGAAAAGCATAGGTAGTTCAATTAACACAAACATTTAGATGGATAAAGGTGAAAGGGAAAAGAAATTGATCAAAGGCTGTACAGAGGTATGATTAGCTCACTTCTCTATTTGATTGCATCAAGACTTGAAATTTATTTCAGTATGTGTTTATGTGCAAGATTTCAGTCATCCTCTAAAGAATTTCATCAAATTACTATAAAAAGAATGTTTAGATATATTGGTACATGCTCCATTGGAGTATGGTATTCTAAGTGTGAAAATTTAGATAGTTGAACATTGTGATTTTGATTTTGCTGATAACATACTAGATAGAAAAAGCACCTTAGACACTTGTGATATCTTAGGATATGCATTAGTTTCATGGCATAGAAAAAAGCAATTCTTAGTAGCATTGTCTACAACTGAGACTAAATATGTTTCAACAAGAACTTGTGTTGATCAAATCCTTTGGATGAAGCAACAACTTGAGAATTATGGAATAAAAATCGATCATGTGCCCATTTGATGTGATAACACTAGTGGTATCAACCTTACTAAGAACCCAATGCATCATTGTAGTTCTCAATATACTGAAATCAAACATTACTTCATAAGAGATCATGTCCAAAATGGAGATATTAGGCTAGAATTTGTGCGTAATGAAAAATAACTTGTTGATATCTTCACTAAAGCCTTTAAATGAAGAAATTTTCTACGAAATAAGAAAGGAATTAGGAATGACTGATATAACCAAATAAAATAGAAACAATTGTCGAACATTGTGGAATCTTCTCAATTATTTGATATGTTGATTGGACTTCATATGGAATTTCTTATCTTGTATTTTGAAGGATTGAGATGCTACTGCTATTGTGCTTTGTAAACAGGTTGTTAAATTTAACATATGATGCACAAAAATAACTTTTGCATTCTTGATTTGATTTCAGTTTGCTATATGTTGTGATCTGCATGAGTTATACTAAATTGATTCAATTGATTGATGATTTTGATGATATTTTTATATTGATTTATTTTTTTAGTTAATTTCGAAAATGTTTCCATTCTTATCCAAAACAATAATGATTTTAAAAAATTTTATGCACATTTACCTTAGTTTTTGAAATCTATCATCTATCTATTCATTTATTTCCTTTCTCATAGCTTCCCTCTCACATTGATAGACAGTTTTAAAACTAAAAAGACATTTAAAAATCATATTTCACTCTATGATCTTCAACCTTCCTCTTTAACCCTTACTTTTCATATCTTATATGTGCTATGAGAAAATCACTTAATAATGGTGAAAATGAATCTCCCAAAGTAAAGGAAAAGGGAAAAGAGATCAAACATTATTACATCAATTTTGAATCTTTATAAGATGGAGTCTCTTTTGAAAGTTTGAACAAAAAGAGTTGAGAAACTAAGGAAAAATGATGATGAATGAAGAGAAAGTGAAAGCAACCATGGGAAAGAAGAAAATGAAAAGAAAAAGAAAAGAAAAGTTGCATATTAAAAAGAAGCCGAGGAGAAGAATTATGTCATGATGAAAGTGATTTAAAGCACATCAAAAATAAACATTGAATTGCTCGAATTGGTTCTAAGATTACAAATAGAGGCGCTAAAGCTTCAAGATTTGAAGAACAAAGATATGCTAATACAATTGAAAAAAATTGAAACAAAAGTTGATTTACTAGTTGGTAGAAACTTAGGAGATTGGGGTAGAACTTTAAGGAGTATTGTGTAGAACATCAAAAAGCAAACATTGTTGATGATAAGAATGCAAGAACATCAAAAGATGTTATGTTTTGTGAAATTCCATGTTAATTCTGCGTTGAATTGTATTACAATGATATTGTTGATGATTGATATTTATGTTTAGCAGATAAAATTGAGAATATTCATTCTGATATGAAAACTGATAAAGATCACAAGTACACAAGATACTTAATTCAGGGGGAGCTTGATAAATCTACACATACACAGAGGGAGCATTTCATTTAATTCATTTATAGTTTATTGTGATAATGCTTTTTTTGGAAATATTGAGTTTTGTCATCATAAAAAAGGGGGAGATTATTGACCCCATGAGGAGAAAACTTGATTTTGATGATAATAAAACTTAATGCAATGGAACTAATGATTATTCAAGCATTTGATATCACAGACAGAATTATCAAGAATGGAAGAAAAGTGCATCGAAAGAGAGAAGCTAGATAACTTGATATGAAAACAAGGTCAAAGAAGAAGAAATTAAGTTTCGACTCATAGGGTAAATGTAAGTGAATTTAGAGTTAGATATGCCAATGAGATATTTATGTTGCATATTTAAAAGTGTTCCAAAATTATTTATGAACTTAGTTTTTAAAATTAGAAAACCAGTTTTGAAGATGTTAAAATTAGCCACCTAATTTTAGCTTAAGAATTAAAATTAGCTAACTAATTTTATAACTAGCTAACTAGTTTTTAAACAGCTGACTGAAATTAGCAAGCTACTTTCAAAATAAGCAAGCTACTTTCCAAATTAGCAAGCTACTTTTGCATGATATTATTTTTAGCAAGTTAATTTTAGATTGAGTCTAACTAATTATGGATTGCATATTTTCCAATATTGCAATGGCTAGGCAACGACTAGAAAAATAGCCATGGATCACTTTTTGCAATAGAAACATCAAGGCTTTAACCTCAACTATATAAGCAAGCATTTACTCCACTTTGCAACTAATGAATATGCCACATCCTTGAGCAATTTAAGAGTCTTACTTTCAAAGCTTTTATTCAATTTACTTATGCTTCATTAGCAAATCTTCTCTCCTTATAGCTCATTCAATTGTAATTCTGTGTAAGAGAGTGGTTATTTCAATTTTCCAAACCTACTTGAGATTAGTCTAAGTGAGGAGACATCATTTGGAAAAGGTTGTTTAGCACATTTGTAAGCTTAAAGAAGTTTGAGGGGACATCAAACTTAGAGAGGTTGTTAATCACCTATAACCTCTCATACCTCCCATACCCATTCCTAAACTCGCATCTCTCCTTTGTTGTTCCTCTTCATTAGCTATTAGAGGATCCCCTATAGATCTCCTTGCAGACTCGGTGCTTTCTCTACGTACATCAAAGGATCTCCCGGGACACCTTGATGTCTCAACCCTTGAGCTACCACTCGCCCTTCACCTCATTGTAGAGTTGACGTTACATTCCCCATTCCCTCATTGTCAAGAGGAGCTCATTTCAAATGAGTAGATCTCCTTGATCCTCTCATTTTTACTTCAGTTAAGAAGACAAATAGGTTCTCATTACATAAAGTTCACGTGTTTCCACATGAACTCACATTCATCACATAACATTTCATGTACTTTATATTACAGTACATAAAACATACATATCATAACATTTCATGCACTTAAACATTCATAGTACATGACGTAACATTTCATACTTGACTCTTACTCTTGGCCTTTAACGTCTTATAAACATCATTCATTTACTCTTAGGTCTAATCATATGAACCTTAAGCTCTGATACCACTCTGTAACAGCCTAATATATTGGACTGCTACCGGTGTTAGAATTTTGAACATCTAAAGGCAACCAAAATCCTAATAAGCCTACGTGTCATCCTATGTCATTTCTACATCATAATTTTTCGCCTTTTTTTTTCTTTTCTTATGTTTCATTTCATCATATTATCGTTCATTATGATCATCACATTTCTATCTATACATGTATATACATTCATAACATGTCATCATCATATGCGTAAAGCATGCATTCATAACCACATTAATCTAAGTATCATATGAGAGTGTGAATACTCGAATTTTGAGGCTCGGAAAGCTTATTTTCTCGGACTGCAAACAGTCCAGCCAGACCGGAAGCATTTCGCAAAATGTCTCGAAACTATGCCAAAATGGTACTGGAGATATCCAGAATATCACAAGGAACCCAAAGGTACCTTTTGGAGGTACGGAACCCCCGAAAATGCCTCCGGAACAAAAACAAACGAGCGACCCTCGCCGGCGGCTGGCCGCCGGCGGCAGACCACTTTCCTAACGGCAGACCACCCTTCCCGGCGGTCACAACCGCAGCTCCCTGTGGTCATAACCGCAGGATCCTCCCTGCGGTCACAACCGCAGGATCCTCCCTGCGGTCACAACCGCAGGATCCTCCCTGCGGTCACAACCGCAGGATCCTCCCTGCGGTCACAACCGCAGGATCCTCCCTGAGGTCATAACCGCAGGATCCATGTGGTCATAACCGCAGGGACACCACGGTTACAACCGCGGTCATGACCGCAGCCCTCGTGCGGTTGCA
>CAOGCB010678260.1:0-12315 GCA_948266635.1 Cnidoscolus chayamansa
ATTTTTAATTTGGCATAATTAAATTATAAAGATTAATATATTAAAATTTGAAAATAAAATAATTATTTCTTTTTTCGAAATCAAAGGCGAGATAAAGTATAGAGTTTAGTTTAAACATGAGATATCTTGAAGTTTAATTAAATATACTTATTACTAGATTAAGTGTGCGAAAATAAAGCTATTTACATGCCTTTGGAAAGGTAAGAGAAATATAAAGATTTGAACTTTTCTAAGCTCTCAAATGGTGATCTTCAAGAAAAATGGGAATAGTTAGATATTTAAAATGATTGCGTAGCTAGGTAGTTGTTAATATAATAATGATTAATTTAACAATTAAGATGACGATGATGACTGTGTATTCCTTAAAAAAAAAGGGGAAAAGGAAAAAGAATTGCAATCCATGAGAAAGTTGTGCCCAATTTGAAGATGAGAGAGGAGAAAAAAATATTGTATTTGAAGTCCAAAAATGATAGGAAGTGGAAGGTGATATGTGATAAGAAGAGTTGTTGGTTGGTTGGTTGCTGCATTATTTGCCCAACAAAGGAGAGAGTGGAAATGTGGCAAAAGGAGAATGGAACCAACACATAGAGTTGAAAGAAATTGAGAATGTTACATTACACAAAAGTTCTTTGGTTGTTGTATTTGAAGTGATATCCATTTATGTATTTTATCATATGATTTCTTGTCTGGAATATGCCAAGGTTACTGTTATGACTAATCTCTGTGTTTCTCTTGCCCGGCCTGCCCTTTTTTCTCTGTTTCAAATTGCCCATCTTGCCCGTTGTTGAACACTTTCTCTCTTTCTCAAGCACTCCTCTCTCTCTCTCTCTCTATCTCTTGTTCCTGCTTTTGACTAAATTTTCTCAACTGGGTACCACTGATTTTCATTTGTGATCCATATTATTCTTGTCTTTTTGTCGGTTCAAATGATTCGAAGTGAGATGCTTTGAAATGGGTTCTCTTTGTTGTTATTAGTTTTGGAGCTTTTCTTTTAGTTGTTGGGGAGATGGGTTTGGGTCCTGATTCTATAAAAGTGAAGGATTGTGAAGATAAATCAAAAAGCAAGAAGAAGAAAGATGAGGGGAGTAGAAAGGAGGAGGAGATTGGGTGTTGGGCTAAATTCAGGTTCATGGGAGGTTGCATGCCTAAAAGATCAAAAGTTGATAGCTCTCTAAGCGGAATCACCACTCAGTACGGTAATAATCTCTTTTTTTCCTTTCTTGCTGACTTTAAGCTATATTTGAATAGGAATGGTATGTTTAGTTGTCAGGGGCTCCGTTGACGTTGTTGTATTTTGGTTCCTCCAAATCAGGTAGAGAGATGCATACGTTCTTTGAACTTTTAGCACTAATTATTTAGTAACATTCTTCTATCAGGGATTCGATTTCATTGGATTTTATCATGATAATGAAGTTCCTAGTCTCCTTTAGTTAATTCATTTTTTTTTTTATTTTTGGTTTGGGCGGGGGTTGGGGGTGGTGGTGGGGGTGGAGGGTGGCTAGCAATAACCTTTTCTAACATTCAAGGATGAGTAGTCATGTCATGCATGTGGGGAGAAGGGAGCACCCATATAATTTTCTTTTCAGCGGTGTCAGCGTTTTGAGTCCATAGAGGAAAAGGTGTTCCAACTTGGGATAATTCTATTAAAGAGCTCAGATAAGTCTGTTCAGTTGGGCAAAGCCTTAAGATTGTTGATTTTGATGATAGTTTACTTTATGTTATGATTTTTTGGTTAAGCACCACCAATATGATCTTTGGCCAGTATGTCTATGAAATATTGCTTTGATAGCAACTACCTTGTCACTAAACTTGCTTAAATTTTACTAATTGGTAACCCTTAACAATACATTTTATCTATATAAATGTTTAAGACAGTTCTAATTTCAAAAGCAACACCTAACTATTTTTTTATTGCTTTGGGATTTTTCAGTGGAATCTAAATCTACAGATGAGAAGAGCAAAGACCAACCAGTTATTCCTGTGGTGTCCTCTACAACTAGTAATGGAGAAAGTGCGTCATCCACTCCAAAATTCAGTGAGGAACTGAAACTTGCATCTCAGCTCCGGAAGTTTACATTCAACGACCTTAAATTAGCTACTAGGAATTTTAGGCCTGAAAGTCTTCTTGGGGAAGGTGGATTTGGTTGTGTCTTTAAGGGATGGGTGGAGGAGAATGGAACTGCACCTGTGAAACCTGGCACAGGGCTTACGGTTGCAGTGAAAACACTCAACCATGATGGACTTCAGGGTCATAAGGAGTGGCTTGTGCGTACGCTTCCTCATTTTTTTACTCATTTCTTGTTCTTTCAACATTAGATTATTCTTTCGCTTTGATATTATTAGAACATAATATATTTCACAATATTTCAGGCTGAAGTCAATTTTCTTGGAAACCTTCTCCATACCAATTTGGTTAAATTGATCGGTTATTGCATTGAAGATGACCAGAGGTTGCTGGTCTACGAGTTTATGCCAAGAGGAAGTTTGGAGAACCACCTCTTCAGAAGTATGTGATAGAGAAATTTACACCATCAAATTTGCTTTCCATATCTTGGATTATGCTTATTAAAATTTATAATATAGAACATTAGTTCTTTTAACTGATTCCATCTAATCAATGACCTCTACGTATATACTTTGGTTCCTTTAATTGAGAGGGAGTCTTAAATGTCATGTACATGTACTGAAAATTTATGACATGATAGATTTATCTTATTAAGGCATAGGGGAAGATGTCAATCAAATGCATAAAACTTAGCTTAAAGAAATGTTGCCCCAGCTATGTGGTTTGCTGATGATGACTCCATGTGTCTCTTCTACTGACACAATTTTACAGAATAAGAATATTGATGTGCTTGATATGTGCAGCAATCCACTTGAGGGAAAAACTAATATTTATCACTTGCATTAGTAGGAAGGGCTACTTTTATATGTTATCCCCTGTACCATAAGCTTGGCCATCTACAGGCAATGGGTTTGGCTGCTAAAATCATTCTTAGCGCTTTTCTTATAAGCAACGCTATGCACACATTGTCTATGGCATCATGGGTGGACTGGTGATAGGATAAAAATTTTGTTTAGCTGTTTTAGTTTGGTAATAATTAATCTAAAATTGGAACAAGGTTTCAACTATTTCTATGATATTGATTTGGTAGAAGCATTATACTAGTTGGGAACCTTGCAAATATCCTGTAGGTGTTCTACAAAATGTTCTGCCAATATACATATACCAATTAGATTAATAAATATCCTTTAGGCCTTCTAATCTTACTAGTTCTCTCTGCTCTTAGACTTTCTCTCCTTTTGGTTCTCTGAAAAAAAAAAGCAGTTTGTTTGTTTCAGTTTTAAACATATGAATCTTCAAGATTGATGTTTAATGTTATCTGGTAACAACCATTTTACACGCAGAAGGGTCCTTGCCTCTTCCTTGGTCTATCAGAGTGAAAATTGCACTTGGTGCTGCAAAAGGTCTTGCCTTCCTTCACGAAGAGGCTGAAAGATCAGTGATATATCGTGATTTCAAAACATCTAATATCTTATTAGATGCGGTATGTTACCGACACATCCATCATAGTAAATATTTTCCCTAATATATATGTATTTTTCACCTTTCTCATTGTGTGAGAACGGTAATACTGTTGTAGGATTACAATGCCAAACTCTCTGATTTTGGACTTGCCAAAGATGGTCCCGAGAGCGGTAAAACGCATGTATCTACTAGAGTAATGGGAACATATGGCTATGCTGCCCCAGAATATGTAATGACTGGTGAGTGGTGATAAATTATTTTTTGCATTCATTTGAAGGTATTTGGATGAATGAATGTAATTGCTAGTTAATTTCTGAATTGCCTGTAGAACCTATAACTATAGATAGAGAAATAAAAATAAGAAATTGCTAAATTCCCTGATAAAATATAAAAATTCCTAACAACCATGTCAAAATATAAAATCAATTGTTAAATTTCCTGCAACTAAAAGAAGAAGAATAATTGTGAAGGGGCCTTCCTTCCGAACATGGATTTGGATCACGGTTAGGACTTGGACAATGCCTATGGGAAGGAATATACTTGCATCATTTTACTTGCAAGTTATATTACTGGATGGTGATGTAGAAATGTGGATGGTATAGATCGTTTTAACTAACATTTGAATTGCAA
Organism: Cnidoscolus chayamansa; assembly: GCA_948266635.1. Classification (NCBI taxonomy): domain Eukaryota; kingdom Viridiplantae; phylum Streptophyta; class Magnoliopsida; order Malpighiales; family Euphorbiaceae; genus Cnidoscolus; species Cnidoscolus chayamansa. The sequence goes on from CAOGCB010678260.1 coordinate 4,160, forward strand.
CATATGGCCTTAACTTGTGTGGATGAGCCAAGGTGCTCTCATCTAAATGTGTTAATTTTAATGAGTCGAGATAAGTTAAGATTCCTTTCGACTAATTCAAATTAACAGATTTCTGCATTATTTGCTAACAAATGAATCTATCACCTAGGAGATCACTAGGGCATAGCTCAATAAGGGTTCAACACAACTTCATTTATTATGACAAGCAAGTTGAGATCAAGCTTGTTTAAGTTCATTAGGCTAACTTTATTGAGCTGAGCAACCTTATACAAATCATATAGACTTGAAGTACCAAACCTTCACCATTCTCTTTTATATATAAACCAGTCAACAGCCCACTTGTTGCATGGTACTTGTTATAGCTTGTATTAAAAATTTTAAGAAAATATAAATTAAAATAATCTTTCAATAAATTATGAAAAAAAGTTTACTTAAAATATATGGAATTTAAATAAAAGATTTAGAGGGTTGCAAGGAAGTTTAACTACTTGTTTTGCATATATTTATGAAAATGGGAATTTAATGAGTGAATAAACATTATCTAAAAGAATCTTTGCAACTTCACATCTGCAACGATCTTTGTAGTTCTATACATTGTTTCAATTCCACTTATTTCTGTGTGTACGTGTGTATGTGTTTTTTTTATTTTTTTATTTTTGAGAATCACTTTCTCTTGAAAGAAATAGTAACTGCTAAACTCTAAATAATGGAGTAATATACATGAAAATTACGGTAAAAAGCCAAGTCATTAAATTGAATTAGAAACTACAATTAGTATATGTAAAATAAATGAACTACATAAATTCATATGAGAACTACAATGGAAAGGTAGCACTACCATTTCTTACATTCTGATTTTGTTTGTATATTTGAATTTCATCTTTCCTTTTCTTTTTCCCCTTTTTTTTTGTCCGAAGAGTTCATTTTGGTTTTGGAATGCTGACGGGTGGAGGAGATGGTGAGAAGAACAGCATTATTGAAAATGAAAGGAGTAAACTCCTATGATTTGATGAAGGAAAATAAATTGTTGAAACCTATAGTGATGAATAGATTATACTAGACACTTATTGGTCATTGGTGTAGGAGCTGATCACCAATGGTCTCATCTTATCTGTTGCCTTTCGTTCTTACCTGTCGTCTATTGCATCGTCACATTCAGAAGTGATAATACTGAATACTATGCAGAAATTATAATACAATAATAATATTAGTTATGAGCTTTTAAGATTCAAGTTTCAACCCAATGACCAAAAACACCATTTGGCCCTGTGGTCAGTTTGGCTTGAAAGCTATTAAAGCAAGGAAGAACCTAAATTCCTGTTGGTAGAGTTGTGTTTCAAAACCAAGCTTGAACACTTGTAAACTGTGATGAGCTGAGCTTGAATACTCAGGAGTTTGGCTTGCTGGCTCTTTTTCACCCTCAAAGCTGTTCCTTCATTTGAGGGTTGAGACAGCCATACAAAACTTGATTTATGTGCACAACTTATGAGATCTCCAAACTAACTTCATTACTAGCAGTTCATTGTCTTTTTCTGGAATGTTGCTTGTCATTTCCATGTTGCTAATTGTGGTTTCTTTTGTTTAAAGCCAGCTGCTTACTTATGACATTCAAGTATTATCTTTTTTAAATCTACAAAGCAAGTCATGGCATTGGGGAAAATCTACTTTAGTTGAAATTTTCTGTATAATTATTACAGCTAAATCTACTTTGATATTAAGTATTTTGGTTGATAGAAAATCTTCCATACAAAGTCATGAATGCACAGTTTGCACATTATCTAATGTTATGCTGTTCATTCCTTAATATCTTAGGACATTTGACCCCAAAGAGTGATGTCTACAGTTTTGGAGTAGTTTTGCTTGAAATGCTGACTGGCCGAAGATCTATGGACAAAAACCGCCCAAATGGGGAGCACAACCTTGTTGAATGGGCAAGACCTCATTTTGGAGATAGAAAAAGGTTCTACCGGTTATTAGACCCTCGTCTCGAAGGTCACTTTTCGATCAAAGGTGCTCAGAAAGCCATACAACTGGCCAGCCAGTGTCTTAGCCGTGATCCCAAAGCAAGACCTCGAATGAGTGAAGTTGTTGAAACACTAAAACCTTTGCCCAACTTGAAGGATATGGCTAGCTCTTCTTACTACTTCCAGGCTATGAAAGCAGATCCTAACAAGTCAAGTGTGCAAAATAAAAATGGCATCAGAACACAAGGAGGATTTGTGAAAAGGAATGGACAACCACTGAGGAGCTTGTCCAGTCTAAGTGATTCCCGTGCTTCTCCATATAACCAGCCATGCCAGTCACCAAAACCTATTGGTAAAAAGTCATAGCCCTGTAGTAGTGCATATGTGTATATATTTTCAGCTGCCTCCTGTTTGTCAGTAGCTTCATCAATCACGTATACTAAGTAAAGAAATAGCAGAGAGGGTGGTTCCATCATTTTTCTGGGAAGATAATTTTTTTGATTTCCATCTTTTACACTTGAACGGTGAAATTACGGAACAAGACTCGTCAACCGATACGATACCATTGTGGTATGTAATCATCAAATCAAAGAGACCCATATGCTTTAATTCCTGTTTTATGCTTCACTTCCTGTTTGATTACTTTCTCTTATGAAAATTGACTGTTGAGATATTGAACTAGTATTTGAGATTGACAAGGTGCTGGAAATATGAAAAAGGCTACATGTAAAATTTGGGAGGTGAAGGTATCTGCAAATTTGGGTCTCTAAACCATGCATCTGTGACTACTTTGAAAAGCAAAGAAGATGGTGATGTATATTTTTCCTTCTTCAATTGACAGCAAGTGTTGCCTCGTTAATGTAACTGCAGTTCATATCTCTCTCTCTCTCTCTACCCCCTCCCCCCAGTATGTGTGTGGAAAAATACATATCTGGCTTTTATTAATGACTGCAAATAACTTGTTTTTGAGAGCTCCATTTTCAAGAGGAATGTTTAGTGTTATTTAGGAACAGCTTAATAATGAGAGTCCAAACACAACTTGATTATGATATGAACCCACTAAACCCAAGACCTTTTGATATCCATGAAGGATTTTGGTGAGGCAGAAGTTGGGTTTTCTTGAAAAAGTTCACCAAGAGAAAGATTGATTCATTGGGATTAGTGGTGTGGGAAATGAGCTTTGAAGTGTGCTTCAAATTGCAGAAAGTGACACAAATCCTTGGGGAATCATGGCAAAATCACAATAAGGATGGATCTTCAACAGTGTGTGTGGTGTCAAAATCTGAAGAAGCCAGCCAACTGCACCAGCTTTGCTGCTTCCTCCTCCCAGAATTTGTCTATCTAAGCCAAGAGGAGCAATTGCTTAGCCATAAACTGGATGTGCAGACTTTTCTCATCTCCTCCATTACAGAATCTATATGTGTTGAACTTAACAATCAATAGTGTGACCTGTTAGTTAATCATAGTGTAGTATGATTGATTTTCTTTTACTCTTTTAAATGTAAGGTATAGAAAGTAAGAGGTTTTGAGTTCTATCTATTAGGACCGAGAGTCCTACCTTCTGTTGTATAATCAATTAACTTTTTTTTATTTTTAATTTAACTAGTAGTTCAATTATAAATATATAAAATAAATTTTTACGACTTTTTTTATTAAATTAAATTTAAATATAATTATGAGTATTTTTTAGCAAAGAAAAAATTTCTTAAAAAAGTCTAAAAAATAAAATAAGATATTAAGCATCAGCTCAAAAATCAAATTTGCTTCATATGAAGAATTGGGAAATCTTGATTTTAATGTTATTTTTGTTGGCTGAGGAAGTACATACAACTATCAGATGTCCCAATTGGCAAGTTTACTATATTATATGCAGATGATCGTTTTCAAGTGCTTTTATATTATAAACGAATATAATATTAATTTAACTAATAGAATTAGAGAGCTAAATTGTTCGGCAAATCAAAATACGGAAATGAAGTAGGAAAATAAATGAACTCTTGCACTAAAAATTGGCACTGGGGCTATAATACTTGGTATATTGGGTGATTATAGATTAACATATTTGCCTAGTGTTAATCGGGGATATGGTGAGGTATCTTGATTTATGGGAATACAATGAGGTACCCAAAATGATTTAATCCGTTGTGCTTTCCACATATTGATTGGTTATGACCCTACAGTACTAATGGTTTCAGCCTTACTAATAAACCGGGTTTTGACCCGCTTTAGTGTGTTTCAACCCGGCCGAGTCTATCTCATCCTCCCCGAATGATATAAGCTTGGCCAATTGTTTCTGACCTACTATCTTTTCGAAGTGTCATGGAGAGATGTTCGGTGTCACATAAAAATGGTTTAGCACTTTCTTGAGCATGTGCCTATAGGCTTCTGAGTTAAAATCAGCGATAGCAATGATATAATGATCAGCCCTCGAAAGTATATCACTGATTTTTTTCCAAAAGGGACTGATCATTATATAATTGCTATCGCTGATTTTAAACTCAGAAGCCCACAGACACACAAGAAAGTCTTGAACCATTCTTACGTGACACCGGACATCTCTCTAGGATGCTTCGAGAAGATAGTAGGCCAGATACAATTGGTCAACCTTATTTCATTCAGGGAGGATGAGATAGACTCGAAACACACCAAAGCCCTACATATTATAGTCAAATGCGAGGAATGTATGGTAGCCAAAGTACTAATTAACAACGGGTATGCCCTTAACATCCTCTCAGTCGCTACTTTGACCAAGTTGCCCGTAAGGTCGTCTTAGATTTGCGCCACTAGCATGGTGGTTAGAGCTTTCGATGGAACTAAAAGACAAGTGATTGTAGATATAGAGCTACCCCTCCAAATTAGTGATTGCACTTTCGATATCACCTTCCAAGTGGTGGACATTGAACCGGCATACACAATGCTTTTAGGAAGGCCTTAGATCCATGCAGCCAATGCGCTGCTGTCATCCTTGTACTATAGGGTAAAATACATTGTAGAAGGGAAGTTGATAACGGTCAAAAGAGAGGACGCCATCATAGTGACGAAGCTCCAGTCACTACCATATGTTGAAAATACTGAGAAAGCTTCAGAGACGGCTTATCAAACATTTGAAGCTGAGATCTCCAAGACCACTCAATCGTCTTTTGATGTCTCTCATGTGGTAGCTAAAGTAATAGGGAAGAACGGGTACCAGACCGGCAAGGGTATAGGGGTCTGATTGCAAGGAATACCCGAGCCAATTACCGTAGCTCAAAATCAAGGGCGCACTAGCCTCAGCTTTCACCCTAGAAAGACAGAAATAGGCCACTCAAGCAAACAGATATTGAAAGAAATCCCCCAAATTCAAAACACCTCCCTCAAGGGAGGGTCAATGACTCTCCCGAGTGACAAAAATGAGCTCCCAAAAGCACCTCAGATTGCACCATACCATTGAACGGTCAGCGTAGTACCACTTTCTGATCAAGATAATGGATGAAGGTGAAGAGCTAGACAATTTCCTAGTGGAGGACGTCAAGCCTCTTGAAAATTAAACATATATCTAACTGTTGTTTCCTCCTTGACCGCCAACATCCACAGTAGCAAGTAGGATTTTTAATGTAGGTGGATACCCAGCGAAAATCTTTAATAAATAAAAAGTACTTTTGACAAAATATGTATAATCTCTTCTTTCCCTTATATATCTTCACATCATTACTCTTCATTCTCACTCTTCGTGTCATCTTTTCTTTTCACCTTTGTGCTCCATATTTTCTATAAATCATTATCCTTTCGATTGCTTCCTTTTCTTCTGATCCCAATGCCATTTTCCCCCTTGAAACCCTAAGGCCGAAGAGGAACCAAACTCGGATGATTCATCAGACTCAGCAGACCTCCCGGTGAATTTCGAAGAAATCATATTCAATACATAGGAAGATGACTTGGGCGGTGGGAAGATATCGACGGAAGACTGACTTAAGGAATGAGACAAATAGTGTCTCGGCCCTTGTGGAGAAGAAGTCATCGTAGTAAACCTCAATTCAGAAGAGGACAAAAAGGAACTTAAAATAGTAGCCAGTGGGACGAAAGAAGCCTTGGAGGCCTTGCTAAGAAAATATATAGATATCTTCGCGTCGGGATATAATGACATGCTTATACTCAACCCCCAAATCGTCACTCATAAACTTTCGTTTATGTGGCAAAACCTGTCAAACAGAAGTTGAGGAGGAGAATGTACCCTGATACTCTATTGAAAGTACGGGGGATGAAATAAAGAGCCAGTATGAAGTGGGTTATTGTAAGTCATAAGATACCCAGAGTGTGGCTAATGTAGTCCCAGTAGCAAAGAAGGATGAAAAGATCAAGATCTAAATTGACTATCGAGACCTCAACAAAGCCAGCCTAAAGGATGACTTCCCTTTCCCCCACACCGACGTTCTAATAGATAACGCAATAGGGACGGGTCGATGCTCTTGCATAGATGGCGACTCAAAGTACAATCAAATCCTCATGGACCAGCAGGATAAGACGAGACGACATTCGAAACTCAATGGGGTGTCTTTTGTTATAGAGTCATGCCATTCGGGTTGAAAAATGCAAGAGTAACATACCAACATGCTATGGTGACACTATTTCATGATTTGATGCACAAAAAAGTCGAGGTGTACGTGGACAACATAATCATCAAATCAAGGGGGACGGAGAGCCATGTGAGCACCCTACGCAAGGTTTTTTAGAGGTTCCGAAAATACCAGCTCATGCTCAATCCGTCCAAGTGTATCTTCGAGGCCAAATTTGGAAAATTATTGAGCTTCATTATAAGTGAAAAGGGAATCTAGGTAGATTCAAACAAAGTTAGGGCGATCCAAGAAATGCCTCATCCAAGTACGGTGAAAGAAGTTCGAAGCTTCTGTTGACTCCATAAGGAGAAAACATATTTTGATGATAACAAAACTTAATGAATTGTGCTAACAAATGGTTCAAGAATTTCAGGCCAAAGGGAGAAAGAAGACCAAAAGAATGAAGATTTGAAAAGAACATGGAAAGGAAGCTCGTTATGAAGATATATGAAGAAATGAGATATAGGCCGAAAAATATGTAAGAGAATTGAGAACTTATGCCAATGATCTCTCATGCAACAAAATGTTTTTCTTATGCTCAAATGATTTTTAAGACAAAGAAAAATCGAGTACAGACAAGCAAAAATCAGCTAACTAATTTTAGATGAAGTCTTTTTCATATGAGAAAGTGAAAATAGCCAACCAGTTTTCAAATTAGCCTTTGAAAATGAAATTAGCCAACCAGTTTTGAAATCAGCCTACTGTTCTCAAAATTAGCTAAACTATTTTTAGACGAAACAGTTTTAGCTAAGCTACTTTTAAAATTAGCTAAGCTACTTTTAAAATTAGCTAAGCTAATTTTGAAATTAGCCAAGCTAATTTTGAAATTAGCCAAGCTAATTTTGAAATTAGCCAAGCTACTTTTAGAGTCAGTATTTTAGCTTATCTAATTTTGAGTCAGACCTAACAGAAAGTTTGACATAATATGGAGCGCACAGACTGTGTAGCCGTCTGGCAGACTCCAATGGCTAGAAAACTAGTTGTTGTAGTGTCTACTTGTGCAGGAACTTCAAGAGAAAATTCTCCTCTATAAATACCTGCATTTACACCATGTTTTGGCTAATGAATGCACGATATTATTGATCAATTTTCTGAGTAGATTTTTCATTCATTTTTAAGCATTCATTCAAGAGCTTCATTGGCATATCTTCTCTCTTCTTAATAACATTATGTTGTAACTGTGAAAGAGAGATTTTTTATTCCGAGAATTCTGAGAAAACATTTATTGTATTCAAGTGAGAGTACATCACTTGGAAGAGGTAGTTTAGCACCTTGAAGCTAAAAGAAGTTTGAGGGGTATTCAAACTTGTAAGAGGTTTCCTAGCACCTATGAAGCTTGGACGAGGTTGTCTAAGTACCTGTAAAGCTTGGAAGAACCGTAAAGGTTTCATCTCTTACTTGGGAAAAGAGATAGATAGTGGAACTCTTAAAAAGAAGCTTGAGAAGAGTGGACGTAGGTTGGATTTAGCCGAACCACTATAAATCTTTGTGTTTGAATTCTCTTAACCCTACTCTTCTTTGATTTATTGCTTATCAATTTCTTTTATATCATTTGATTGAAATTTATTGAAATTTGAATGAGTATACTTGAGAACTAAAT
>CAOGCB010678743.1:0-18503 GCA_948266635.1 Cnidoscolus chayamansa
TCCTATATATATAACAATAGTTTTTATATTTCAAAAATATATATTATATTTCTATATAATTTTATAAATTATATATATATATATATATATATATATATATATATATATATATATATATATATATATATATATATATATTATTTTATTAATATAAATAAAAAATTATATGTAATATAAGTTTTATAAAAATAGTATTTAAATGAAATTAAAATAAAGTAATAATTTTATAAATAAAATAAATTTAATAAAACTAAATAAATAAGATATACATTTTTCTATATATTATCTAAAATTAAAATAAAAAATTTTAAATTAATTATAAATTACCTTTTATGATAACAATGAAGTCCTAAAGGTTCAAAATGGAGGTGAATCGGATATTTTTACTACTTTTTTAAATATTTGTTTTTGTTCAAAACAATTTATAAATCTTTTAATTAGTGTAGAAAATATATTGTACTGAAAGTAAAACTTTCTAAAAACACGTGAACAGTAACCTTTTTATTCAAATGTACCGTAAACACAATTCTTCAATGGTTTATTATAGATAGAATAACAAGAGTAAATTAAATAATTTAGAGGCAGTATGAATAAGATGAAAACAATATGAATATTAAAAAGATTAAAGGATCAAAAGATTCAACGCTTGGATTTATAGTGGTTCGAGTTCCTCGCCTACATACACTCTCTCAAAGTTTCTTCTTTGAGTTGTTCCTCCACTAGTGACTCTTTTAAATGAGCAAGCGACAAGCTTTTACAAATCTTTATATGTTTTTCAAGGCTCTTGTAATCTTTCTAAATTTTCTAAAGCTCTTGTAATCTTTCTAAATTTTCTAAGGCTCTTGTAATATTTCTAAATTTTCTAAGGCTCTTGTAACATTCCCAAGTTTTCTAAGGCTCTTATAACCTTCCCCAGTTTTCTAAGGCTCCTGTAACCTTCCTAAAGTTTCTAAGGCTCCTGTAACCTTCCTAAGGTTTCTAAGGCTCCTGTAACCTTCCTAAGGTTTCTAAGGCTCTTATAACCTTTCACAAGTATTTCTCACTAAACAGTAATAAACACAAGCTATAACAAGCTTGCACTCAACCTTAAATAGGTTTTGGGTAGATGAAGGAAATTAACTCTTTTTTTTATTATAGCTGAAGCTATAAAGGAGAAGAGTTGGATTTATCAAAGAATGTTCAATCAAATCTCAATAAAATGTTGAAGTGAAGAAAAACTCTTTGTAATAAATTCTCTCAATGTAAAATTACTTCTCTTTAGTGTAAAAAAGACACGTTAACTCAATATATATGTTTCTAATGTAAATTAGCTATTTGGAAAAGATCTGGATAGATTTGAAACAGACTTCAGGGAGAACTAGCCGTTATTTTTGGACTTTAGTGGACCTCTATAGAGTTGATTTTAAAATCTGGGATAGAGACAATATTAATTTCTTCCCCTTTTGTTATTAGCAAACAGAGGAGAAATCACCAATGTTTTGAAAATTTTGAGCTCTTAGTTGAAAGATGTTTTGGTTGACAATCTATGGCTTTTTCTAGTAGTTGGAGGTCTAGCAGTCTCCAAAGCCACTTTCTTTTTATGAGTTTTTTTTGTCCTTGAGGTGTGGTGGCCATGGAAGGAGAAGCAACAGGAGATGGTGGATTAACAATGCGAAGTATGACATTCTCTTCTGAATTGTATTCTTAAATTCATGTTCTTGTAATGTTGCTGGAATGTCCTTACACAACAATTTAGAAGAAGGACCTGCATGAGTATCTAGAGTTTAAGTCCTGATCAATTGCTCGTCTTTGATTCTTCATCATTTGGTTTTGACTGGAAGCCCTGATCTTGTGATTTTGAATGTGGATCTCCATCAACTGGAGTATCTAAATCTCCATTATTCTCTTAATCTTTTTCAGCATCATCATCATCATGGTGTGAAGTATCTGCATGAGGACTAAAAGCAGAAGCTCCACCAGTTCTGAGTGCAATAGTTAAAATTTCTAAAATATGTATTTGTTATTCTGCAATCATTTTTCAGTTTTGAGTTTACAACTTCTTTCATCTTCTGCGAAAACTTTAGCATTGTGAGCTTTAACTTGTATTTATTTTGCTTTTTCTGGATTTCTCTAATAAGTGTATTGTTGTCTCAAGTATAAATGACCAAGAGACGGTGAATTGGTCACTTTATAAGTTCAATCAATTTTTTAAGTTCTTGCTCTAAACTTGTATAAAAAATTGTGGCTATGTACTTCAGATGTGCTATTCAATTAGTTCAAAGTGTAATTATTTGATTAATCAACAAAAGTCTGCAGAACACAAATAGCTTACTAAAATTTAGCCTGTGAATAAAGTTATTAGTCATGCTGAAATTAGCAATGTGTTTAGGTTAGCTAAAATTGAGCTACAATTTAATGAACTTCTAACAACAGTTTATAAAACAACAAATTTCTTTTGTTAATCTAAGCAATACATATAAAAGTGACTTTCAGAAGTAAGAGATAAGGTTAAGAGAATTCAAACACATCAATTTATAGTAGTCTGGTAATGCAGCCTACATCCATTCTTCTCAAGCTTCCTTTTGAGGCTTTTATCCACTATGATTTTTTAAGGCAAGAGAACAACCAAGTACATCCATCAAGCTTCTCGGATGCTTGATCAACCTTTACAAGTTTGATGATCCCACAAACTTCTTTAAGCTTTCACAGGTGCTTAAGAACCTTGCAAGTTTGATTTCCCCTCAAACGTTTTTAAACTTTTACAGGTGCTTAACATCCTCTCTACGTTTGATATCCCCTCAAACTTCTTTAAGCTTATAAAAGTGCTTAACAACCTCTTCCAAGTGATGTCCCATCACTTAGAAAACCTTAAATAGGTTTTAAAAAGAAGAATAATCACTCTCTTGGAACTGATAAATAGATAAATGAATTATTAAGAAGAGACAGATGAATCTGCCAATGAAGCAAAAATTTGTTGAATGAAGTCTTTAAAATAAGACTCTTACAGTTCTCAAAGATGTAGCACATTCATTGGTTGCAAAAGGAAGTAAAATCTTATTTATATAGAGATGTTTAAAGCCTCAAACTCTCAGTTGCAAAAGGTGACCAACGACTAGTTAAATATGACAATATAGTCTTTATAGCTTGGAAAATCGTGTAATCTGAAAGTAGCAAATCTCAGTCTAAAATTAGTTAGCTAAAATTGAAATCATGTATAATTAGTTTGATAATTTTGAAAGTAGTTTGCTAAATTTAAAAGTGGTTCACTAATTTTAGACAATTGTTTAAAACTAGTTAGCTAGTATAAATTAGTTAGGTAATTTTAACTTTTGTGCTAAAATTAGATAGCTAATTTTAGTATCTTCAAAACTGATTTTCTAGTTTTAAAACTAAGTTCAGAAATGGTTTTGAAACACTTTTAATATGGAACATAAAACATCTCATTGACATTTCTAACTCTCAATTCTCTTACATTTTCCTTATGAAAGGAAACTCAACTTCTTCTTCTTCACTTTATCTTTTATATTAGGTTGTCTAGACTCTCTTTTTTGATGCACTTTCCTTCCATTTCTGATAAGTCTCTTTCTATGATCTGAAATGCTTGAATAATCATTAGTTCAATTGCATTAAGTTTTGTTATCATCGAAATCAAATATTCTCCTTATGGGGTCAATAATCTCCCCGTTTTTAATGATGACAAAATTTAATATTTCAAAAAAGTATACAATATTATCAAAATCAACTAAATATGAAATAAGTAAGATGTTCCCCCCGTGTAAGTGCATATTTACCAAACTCCCTTTGAATCAAGTATCTTATTTACTTGTTATTTTCATCAGTTTTCATATCAGGAAGAGTATTCTCAATTTTATCTATCAAACATAACTATTAATCATAAAAAAAAATCATTCATCACAAAATCATCATGGACTTTCACAAAACATAACATTTCATAAAAGTAAACTTTTGACAACATGATTTAGCAAGTCCAATAAACACATAATCAATAAAAAAACATAAATAAAGACTGACTTATTAAAATACTATCATCTTAGGACTCTTATAAACTTCTCCCACTTTTTGTCATCATAAAAAAATGGTCCTAAATCTGTACAGATAGCATAGTCCTAATAGAAAGACACAAACCTTTAAGTGTAAATTCATTCATTCATTGAGAAGAACATACTTATAATCTGCACCCATATGATTCAAAAAAACATCACAAAAGCACACATTAAAGCAAATTAACATCCTAAGCAAATCAGCTGCAATTTTTATCAACCACATATAAAAAATTGATAGGCATAATCAAATTCATAATAATAAGAGACATGTAGCAATAATGCCATGAACAGTAACGTGAATAATAATTCTCAGTCTTCAAGTTTGGCTTCAACTTAGCATATAACACAACATACAACCAATTCAAATTATCAATACCATCATTCAAATAGCAAACTGTTCATTCATTCATTCAATCAAATATAACATTTCATTTACTCAATAAAATATATTCAATAGCATGCATAATAACAACACTCACAAAATATAAATGTATAAACTGATGTCACAAAACATGCATACAATTCTACTATTTCTCCTTTTTATCAATCGTCAAAAAAAGGAGGGATTACAACAAAAACTCAGATAGCATAAACCTGGTAAAAGTCATAATCCTAAATATCTAATGGTTTTTCTTCACTTCCTGATTTTCCTAGTTTGGCAACTTTGGTCTTAAGACTATGTCTGCCACTCCTTCTCAATAGTGCAACAAGTTTAGGAGCTTGTGGTGGCTTGGCAGTTTTGGATGGCCTGGTAGCTTAGATAAGAATGGATGGCTCAAGGTCTGAATTAGGAGTAGGATGAGGTTTGATAGCTTGTCAATACCATCATTCAAATAGTAAACTATTCACTCATTCAATCAAATATAATAATTCATTTACTCAATAAAATATATTCAGTAGTATGCTTAATAACAACACTCACAAAATATAAACTCATAAATTGATGTCATAAAATATGCACACAGTTCTACTATTTCTCTTTTTTGTCAATCGTAAAAAAAGAAGGATTATAGAAAAAACACAAATAGCATAGACTTGGTAAAAAGTCATAATCCTAAATGTCTAATGGTTTTTCTTCACTTCCTAATTTTCTTGGTTTGGCAACTTTGGTCTTAAGACCATGTTTGCCACTCCTTCTTAGTGGTCCAATAGGTTTAGGAGCTTGTGGTGGCTTGGCAGCTTTGGATGGCCTAGTAGCTTAGATAGGAATATATGGCTTAAGGTTTGAATCAGGAGTAGGATGAGGTTTGATAGACTTTTTGGAACCACTCTTTGTAAATCTAAGAATTTTCTTTTGCTGAGGCTAAGGTGGTAAGACAAGTTGAAGGATTTTAGGTGCAGGCTCACTAATAATATGTTCCTTTGAGTAGGAATCACTATCATGCTCTGGAGAGGACTTAGAGTGTTGTGATAGCTTAGATTCTATTGCAGATTCTTTTTCAGGTTCCTGTGCAGATTTTTCTTCTGTTTCAGGATCAAGTTCTTCAAATTTAGGAACATGAACAAATTTAGCTTCAATTTCAGTGTTAGGAGTAGGAGTTATAGTGACAATAATAAGTACTTGTTTCATTTCGTTCTCTGGAATGAAATCACTTTCTGTAGGAAAATTACCACCAACAATAGTTTGAAAGGACCTTAGTATCACTTCATCAGTCTGTCCCAAGTTCTGCTATTCTCCAAATTTTGAACTCTCTAATGTAGTGTTATTGAAGACATGATTTTCTTCTTGATCTACATGAGTTTGATCATAAGATTGATTCTGATTGCAAACTATGAGATCAATTTTTCCTTCAATCCTTTCAAGTTGAACCATCAACTGTTGATCTGCTAAGTCCTTAAGCTGTAATGCTTATGTTTGCATTCTTAATGCAATTTTCAGAGAATCCATGACTACTTTTGCTGTGTTTTGAATAGTTTTCATCATTTCTAAATTTCTTTCATGAAGAGTTTTTGCTAGTTCATATTTCTCATCAACACTTCCTTTTTCCCTTTCCACCCCTTTGCTGCTATTTAAATTGTCTGACTCAGTTCCCTCTTTTGTAACAATCTTCACTTTTTCTTTCTTTCTCTTTTTCTGTTCTCCTTTTATTCTTCCTCATGGCTTCTTTCACTTTCTATTGGTTCAACATCATTTTCCCTTAGATTTTCAAACTTTCAAAATGGACTTCATCTTTTGAAGGTTTAGATTTGCTATAATAGTGTGTAATCTCTTTTTCCCTTTTCCTTTACTGATGAGAGCTTGATTTTCACCATTATTGAATGATTTTCTCAAAGCATTGATAAGATATGAAAAACACAGCTTGAAAAGGAAGGTTGAAGATCATAGACTGAGATAGAATTTTTGAACTTTTCTTTGATTTTGAATCTGTCAATGTGTGAAGGGAGTTATGAGAAAGGAAATAAATGGGTAGATAGATGATAGATTTTAGAAATTCAGCTAAGTGTGCATAAATTTTTTGAAAATCATTACTGTTTGGAAAAGAATGGAAACATTTTCAAACTTAGCTAACAAGAACAAATCAATAGACAATTATCATCAAAATCATCAATTAACTGAAGCAATTTGGACTAGCTCATTCACATTGTGCAGATCACAATACTTAGCAAACTAAAATCAAATCAAGAATGCAGAAGTTGTTTTTGTGCAGAATATCTCACACTCAAAACACTATTCACAAAGCAAATTTGCAGTAGTACTATAATCTTTAATCACACAATAAACAACTAACTAAAATTCAATCACATACAATCAACACCATATTTTAACATTATGTTTTTAAGGTATAATAGTAGCAACATGTCAATATTTCAAAATCAAGATAGAGCTTTTCTCATGATATTCACACAATATATCAACTAATTGAATGAATTTCACAAAATTCAACTTTTGTTTCAGCTTTATTTTGCTATATCAGTAATCTTAAGTTATCTCCTTATCCTATAGAAATTTTCTTCACTTAAAGGCTTTAGCGAAGATCTCAATAAAGTATTTTTTAGTAGGCACAAATTCAAACATAATATCTTCATTTTGGACATGATTTCTTATAAAATAATGTTTGATTTCTATATGTTTAGAACTAGAATGTGGCATTGGATTCTTATTTAAGTTGATAGCACTAATGTTATCATATCTAATGGGCATATGATCAACTTTTATTCCATAACCCTCAAGTTCCTGCTTCATCCAAAGGATTTGTTCAACACAAGTTCTTGCTGTAATATATTAAGTCTCAACTGTAGACAATGTTGTTGAGAATTGCTTTTTGTTGTGCCCTGAAACTAATGCATTTCTTAAGAATTGACAGGTGTCTAAGGTGCTTTTTCTATCTAGTCTATTATAAGCAAAATCAAAGTCACCATATTCAATTATCTAAACTTTCACATTTAGAATACGATAGTCCAATGGAGCATGTACCGACAAGATATCTAAACATTCTTTTTACAACAATTTGATGCGATTCTCTAGAGGATGACTAAAATATTGTACATAAAAACATACTGAAATAAATTTTAGGTTTCGATGCAATCAAATAAAGAATTGAGCTAATCATATCTCTTTACAACCTTTGATCAATTTCTTTACCCTTTTCACCTTTATCCATCTTTGTGCTTATGTTTATTGGAGTACCTATGCTTTTCAAGTCTTCTATTTTGAATTTCTTTAGCATATTTTGACTGATTTATGAAGATTCCATCACTTACCTACTTGATTTGCATCCCAATAAAGAATGTGAGTTTTCCCATTAAGCTCATTTTAAACTCATTCTGCATCAATGTTGAAAAATTCTTGCAACGAGACTTATTAGTGGCACCAAAGATCATATCATTAACCTGAACTTATGCAATCAATATATCATGCTTGTGATTTTCGATAAACAAGATTATGTCCACTTTTTCCTCTCCTAAAGCCATTATCAAGCAAGAATTTGCTAAGTGTGTCATATCAAGCTTTAGGAGCTTGTTTTAAGTATAGGAACCAGTGCAAATGTTTTATCAAAATCAATCCACTCTTCTTGAATGTAACGTTGTACTATCAATCTAGCTTTGTTCCTACTTACATTGTCATGCTCGTCCATTTTATTTCTAAAAACCATTTAGTCGATATGATAAAATGATTTTCATATTTAGGGACTAACTTCCATACATTGTTCCTTTCAAATTGATTGAGGTCTTATAGCAATGATTCATCTCTCATCATGTTGTGCTACTTCAAAAGGTTTTAATTCTAAATGTGAAGCAAAAGCAACATTACCAAAATATCATTAAAGCTGACCTCTTGTCATCATTTTCTGTGAAGGATCATCAATAATGCCCTCTTTAGGATGGTTTCTATAGAATCTCCATTCTTAAGGAAGATCTTCATATTGAGGTTCCTGAATTTGTAGTTCTTCCATATTTGATTGCTGGTTAGTTTCATCCTTTGATTGTGCACATTTTTTTAGTTGTGTGTCCTTATTGTCTTACTCAATTTGAGTTCATGTGTTTTGCTCATTTGCTTTGTTTCTATCAAGATCCAGCTAGCTAAATATCTGCTCAATCTCATTATCAATAAAATCTATTTTGTGTAAAGAAGGGTTAGTTTCATCAAACACGAGATTCGTAGATTCTCCAATAGCTAAGATTTTTCTATTAAAACACTCTATAGGCCTTGCATGTGAAAGATTAACCTAGAAATAAGGCTTCTAAAACCTTTGCATCAAATTTTCTCTAGTTTTATTTATTGTTCAATATATAGCATTTACAACCAAACACTTGAAGATATAAAACATTTGGTCTTTTGCCTTTCCAAAATTCATGGGGAGTTATCTTTAGAATGACTCTAATGGTTATCTTATTTACAATATACCAAGCTGTATTCATAACTTCTACCTAGAAATATTTAGAAAGTTTATTCTCATTTAACATTATCCTAGCCATTTTTTTTTGTAGTATTCTGTTTTTCCTCTCAATATTTCTATTATGTTGAGGTGTTCTTGGAGCTGAGAATGAATGAAAAATATCATGTTTTAGGAAAAACGTTTCAAATAAACTATTTTCAAACTCTTCCTATGATCATTGCTTAAGGAGGTGATATCTAGGCTTTGACATCTAGGCTTGTTGGAGTGATTAGACTAAAAAGATCAATGTGTAGCAATTTTAAGACTCTTCAAGTTGTAACTATATTCTTTGGCTTAAAGCTGGTTTTGTTTTATTTTCCTAAGGAACAAGACATGTAGGAATAATCTCTCTCAAATTCAGTTTTGGTAACTCTTTAACCAACTTTTCTTTAAAATTTCAAATATCAAGTGCATAATTAGCATGTCCAAGCTTCCCATGCAACAACCAACTATTATCATCCAAAGTCATGAGACATTTTTTGCTATCTTGAAAGCAATCTAAATCTAACATGTAAACATTTTCATATCTAGAAGCAATAAGCACAACATGATCATTTAATTCTACTATTTCATAGTGAGGGGTAAAAAAGGTTACCACAAAACTCTTGTCACACAGTTGACTAACACTAAGAAAGGTGAATTTCAAACCTTGAATAATAGCAACATTTTCAATACTTGGATGATTTCAATTGTGCCATTTCCAACAATTTGGATTCTTCCTATATCACCAAATTTGACAAATCTTTCATTTCTTATGATAAGCTTGGTGAAGTTATCTTTATCTCTTGTCATATGCCTTCAATAGCCACTTTTCTATACATCACTTACTTTAATCTTCTTTATTCTTCAGACAAACCTAAAAAAAGTTAAACTAATTTTTGGTACCCAAATTTTCTTTACTTTGAAGGAACCTTTTTTAATAGGACATGAATAAATCATATGACCAACTTTATTATAGTAAAAACAAGTGACAGTAGGAAGATAGGAAGAAGTATCTTTTATAGAGAAGTTTTTGTACTTCTCATAGTTTGAAAATTTTCTGAATCCAATTCCTGATTTTCACTTGAGCTTCTTTGTGAGCCAAGGAGCTTATCTAAGTTATGTTTTCCTTTTGTCAATTTAGTTAAATCTGCAATTAAGGTCTTCACTTGATTTTTAAGGGCCTAATTTTTTTCAAGAAGTATTTTACATTTTTTGTTTGACTCACCTAAGCTATTCTTCAACTCATTAAACAAACTAAGTTGAGTTTTATAAAATTTATTTTCTTTTTGAATAATTGTCAAAGAACTAATTTCAAATTTCAGTGCTTCATTTTCTAGTTTCAGAAGAGTGCATTTCTTCTTGTAGTTTTTGTATCCATCTTTAATTATTTTCAAATCATTAAAATCAACATATTGAATGAAAGTTCTCATGCTAGTGTTCCAAAATGAGTAATTTGTGCCATTAAAAAAATGAGGTCTAGTGATTGAGTATCTTTCAACTGCAGGTGTGGGGACTCTAGCAATATTAGAAGTACTAGCCATTCTAGGATCTCTCTAAGGTGTTTGAACCTTAGGCAAGAGAGCTAAGCTCTAATACCAATTTGTTGTCCTTAGTACAAATGACCAAGAGGGGGTGAATTGGTCACTTTTTAATTAAGTTCAATAAAAATTTCAAGTTCTTACTATAAACTTTTATGAAAAATTATGGCTATATACTTTAGACATGCTATTCAATTAGTTCAAAGGGTAATTGTTTAATTAACCAATAAAAGTCTGTAGGACAAAAAATTAGCTAGCTAAAATTTAACATGTGAATAAAGTTACTGTTCACGCTAAAATTAGTAAGGTGTTCAGGTTAGTTAAAATTGAGATGCAACTTAATGAACTTCTAACAACAGTTTATAAAACAACAAATTTCTTCAGTTAATCAAAGCAATACATATAAAGCGACTTTTAGAAGTAAGAGATAAGGTTAAGAGAATTCAAACACATCAATTTATAGTGGTTCGACAATGCAGCCTACATCTATTCTTCTCAAGCTTCATCTTGAGACTTTTATCCACTAAGATCTCTTTTTACAGGCAAGAGAACAACCAAGTATATCCACCAAGCTTCCCAGGTGCTTGATCAACCTTTACAGGTTTGATGATCCCACAAACTTCTTTAAGCTTTCATAAGTGCTTCAGAACCTTACAAGTTTGATTTCCCCTCAAACTTCTTTAAGCTTTTACAGGTGCTTAACAACCTCTCTAAGTTCGATGTCCCCTCAAACTTCTTTAAGCTTACAAAGGTGCTTAATAACCTCTTTCGAGTGATGTCTCCTAACTTAGACAACCTTAAATAGGTTTTGAAAAGAAGAATCACTCTCTTTGAACTGATATACAGATAAATCAACTATTAAGAAGAGAGAGAAGAATTTGCTAATGAAGCACAAATTTGTTGAATGAAGGCTTTAAAACAAGACTCTCAAAGTTCTTAAAGATGTAGCACATTCATCAGTTTCAAAAGGAAGTAAAAGCTTATTTATATAAAAGTGATTAAAGACTCAAACTCTCAATTGCGAAAGGTGACCAACGACTAGTTAAATTTGACAATATAGTCGTTACAGTCTAGAAAATAATGCAATATGAAAGTAGCAAATCTTAGTCTAAAATTAGTTAGCCAAAATTGAAATCATGTAAAAGCAGTTTGATAATTTTAGACAGTTGTTTAAAACTAGTTAGCTAGTTCTAAAATTAGTTAGCTAATTTTAACTCTTGGGCAAAAATTAGATAGCTAATTGTAGCATCTTCAAAACTAGTTTTCTAGTTTTAAAACTAAGTTAAAAAATGATTTTGAAACACTTTTAAGTATTAAACATAAAGCATCTTATTGGCATTTCCAACTCTCAATTCTCTTACATTTGCCTTATGAGAAGAAACTAAACTTCTTCTTCACTTTTACTTTTACATTAGGTTGTCTAGACTTTCTTTTTTGATGCACTTTCCTTCCATTTGTGATAAGTCTATTTCATTGATATGAAATGCCTGAATAATCATTAGTTCAATTGCATTAAATTTTGTTATAATCAAAATTAAGTCTTCTCCTTATGGGGTCAATATGTATTTAGAGCTATATCACTTTCATCACTGGATTGAGTGTTGACAATTTTACTTTCTCCTTTCTTCTTTTTCCTTAGCTCATTATTGGATTCATTGTTACTTTCATCTTCATCATCACTATTCTTTCCTAAGTTCTTTCCACTCACAAAGGTATCGTTCATTTCAATCAATTTCTTTGAGCCAAGGGAGAGAGGAATGGACTTAGTGGCAAAGAGAAGAGTAAGACTCACAACATAAGGCAACATATAAAAAGATGAGCTTTTAATCATCATTCTAAAAATGAGATAAGGTAGGTTAAATTTCATTCTCTTAACCAGATGTCATAACATGTATGCATCAATTTTACTAACATAAATTCGACTACCAATAATTAGACAAAAAAAGGTAGATTATGAAGAAATGAAGGATCCTGATTTCTAGATTAAGTAGCATGGCGTTGTTGATTTCATTTAGACTAGTATGTGTGGGGTAATCTTCTTTTTCAGAAAAAAAAACTTTCATTAAATGCTCTCAATTTGTTAACATCTTTAAAATTTCCAACCTTTGTACCATGATTGGAAATCACAAATACCTCAGCTATAGTATTAACATCCATTTCATAGGTCCTATGACATAATTTAATAGTAAATGATTGCTTATATCTTGCAATTTTCATGATGTCATAAAAATTTTGCATTGATTCAGTATGAACAAGTCCTTTGAAATACATGAACCTCATCCAACCCTGAAATTCTATTATTTTCCTTAAGTTGAACTAAGATCGTCATAGATTTTCTAATTTATCCACCTACCAGGGATGATTTTCCTTTTAAAAATTATAAGTGAGTGACTAGGAGACTTAGAGAGCTTATCAGCAGATTCAAATTGATTATGCTAAAAAATTTCAGACGTAGGTTCAGAGTTATGAATACCTAGACCATGAGATTTTTGACATTTTTTAAGAACCTTCATTTTTTTTTGTGAGTGGAACTTCATAAGATTCAATTGAGCTCTAAGTTTCTTGTTCTTTAGAATCAATAGGTGCTTTGCCTTTTGTATTTTCTAGAGTTCTTTTTATTCTTGCAATTGTAGATTTTAGATACTAATAAAGAAGGTAGAACAAATAATGATTTAAAATTTTTGCAGAAATTATGATTTAAGAAATAAGTACATGTTTTTCAAATTCTAAAACTAGAACCATGTTCAGATTAAATAAGAAGGAAAATAAACTTTTCATTTTATCATAAATTTCCTTTTGCCATGGCTTTTTCTCTGAATGTTAAATAATCTCTTTCTAGTTAGTCATAATTTAGTCAACAGACAACAACTCTCAATGAATAATTTTAAGTAATGAAGGATTTTCAAATAGAGAGCGTACCTTTTGTTGAAGTGCATATGATAAGTAGCAAAATGTAGAAGCAGTTAAACACAAAGGTTCTAACTTGTAACACTGATAGTTTCTTGAATACCTTTATGATTGTGTGTTTCCTTTGATGATTTGTGAGAGTGCAGTTTTTTAAATCATGCAAGATAGAAATCATTTTACTGATTTTAGAATGGGTGAAAGTGAAGAAGTGTGACAAGGCAGGTCTTTGATTTGAATTTTAGAAAGATATAAAAATGCAAAAATAATGGCCTGAGAATATGCATGACTTGTGGTTTTCGTGAAAGAGAAGATGGAATGGTGCTGCACAAATGGTGAGAGAACAGGGGCACGTTGAAATTCATCTGCAATGCATTAGTTTTCTTTTGAAAAGTGACATGGAGATGGCTGACTAGGCAAGTGGAAATGTCATGGTGAGTACGTATTTGGTAGCCTAGGATGACATGTTCCATTCCTTGCATGACACGTTTTCTAAATAGAAGGAATTAGATAAAAATATTTCTTTTTATTTTATGGGTGCTTTCTCTCTCTTTTGCTTCGACTATTCTTTTCCCAAAGCATCAAAATTCTTACTTTACTCAAGAAAATCAGGTGTGTGCAGATTTTGTGAGTTATTAACAAACAAATTTTCATTCATCTTCTGATTTCATTATTTATGTTTCTTAAAATACTTATATGAAGCATGAAGGATTCTTGGATACAAATCTTTAAAATAATGCTTCGTCACAGAAAAAAAAGGTGCACTTTCTTAATCTTTATTTTGTCATGCGAAGGATACAACTTCTACTTCTGAGATTGATTTTGAAAAATAAAGTTATGAGAATAGATACTGCTTATCTACAATAATAGTTCTAAAATATGATTTTAGACTGAGAGTTTCTAACTATGAAAATAAACATTAATTCTTTAACATTTTACTTTATAAACATGAATGTATCTTGATTTTCTACTCTTCTTTTTGCTCATTTTCACTTGTCAAGAGGCTCACTCATACCTAGCTCTTTTAATCCTACTTAATAGTTTTGTGAAGATATCAACTATTTATTTATTTTTTTTGAATTTACAAACTCTAGCTCTATGTTTCCACTTTGAATATGATATCTAATGAAGTGGTGCCTAATCTCTATGTATTTAGTTCTAGAGTGCTAGATTGGATGTTTGGATAAGTTTTTTGCATTAGTGTTATCACATCTAATGGAGATGTGATCATATTGCATACCAAAGTCTTCTAATTTATATTTCATCCACAATATTTAGGCATCATAACTCCTCCAGTAGTTGTATATTGTGCTTCAACCGCAGAGAGAGCTATTGAAGTTTTTTTTACTATGGCATGATATTAGTTAGTGTCTAAGAAATTGATATGTACCCTAAGTGCTTCTCCTATCAATTCTATTCCCAACAAAGTCTCAATCATTATATCCTATTAAATCAAACCATTCATTCTTAGTATACCATAATCCAATTTGATGAGTTCTAATTAGGTACCTAAATATTCTCTTAAGAACACTTAGATGAGACTCCTTAGGACAAGATAAATATAGCATAAAGACAAATACTACAATGTATATTTGGTCTAAAAAAAGTCAAGTATAAGAGAGATATATACCTTTTGATCAACCTCCTTACTGAATTCATCTTTGTCTAGCTTGATAGTTAAGCTCATAGAGGTCCCAATGCTCTTTATTTCAATCATATTGAATATATTCATTGTTTTTAAGTTTAAGTTAAGAGATGAATGTTACATTACCAAAGTACCTTCTTAGTTGAGCCATTGTCATTATTCTTTGTGATGGAATATCTATTATGTTATCCCTTAAATGATCCTTGTGATATCTCCATTCTTGTGGTAAACTTTTATTTTGGGATTTATTGATTTAAAGCTCTTTTAAGTTTGGCAATATGTTGTTTATTTCCTCATTCTCTCATTGATCTTAAGTAGAGCATGTGTTTTGTTGTGTCACTTTTTGCTTTCTTGGTGTTTATCTTTTTGCTCTTCACCATTTAGTGCATTACTTTCATTTGGCTGAAAAATCTACTTATAATCATCATTTGTGGATGGTAATGTTCCCCTTGAGTTAGATTCATAAAAAATAACTTAGATAGATTATCCAACAACTAAAATTTTCCTATTTAACGGTTTATATGCTTTTTCTATGAGTCAAGTAGCCTTGGAATATCCCTTCCCTAGACATGCTATTAAATTTCTTCAAATTTTCTTTGTTATTTAGAATGTAGCACTTGCATATGAAAGCATAAAGGTATGAAATATTTGACTTTCTTACCTCTCCAAAGGTCATGTGCTGTCATTTTCAAAATGGCTTTAATATTAACTCTATTTATGATATGACATGAAGTATTTGTGGCTTTGGCTTAAAAATATATTGGTAAGTTGTTACAAAGTTCTATTGTTCCTTTCCATAACTCCATTTTGTTGTGGAGTACTTGAAGCAGAAAAATTATTAACTATTCCTTGTAGGATGCAAATATTTTTGAAAGAATAGTATTCAAATGTTCTATTATAATTGTTACGAACGAATTTTAGGACTTAGGAGTTTAGGCACCTAAAATAATAAAATTTGTGATGAAATGAATAATAAATGTAGAAAAACGGATAAAGAGAGTGGGAAAATGTAAAGGAAATGAAGAGAAGAGATAAAATATAAAGAATTACAAAAGAAATGAAGGGAAGTAAGTTAAATGAAAATAAATAAGGGAATATGGAATTAGAGATAGAAATATAAATAAAAAGGAAAGAAAAGAAAGAAAAAGAAAAGTAAATATAAGAATATATATATATATATATATATATATATATATATATATATATATATATATATAGTAAAAAGGGGAAATGGGACTTAGTAAAAAGCAAAACAAAAAGAGAGAGAGAGAGCAAGGGACCTGACAGGAGAAAAAGAAAGAGAGAACGACGGGAGAGAGAGGAGAAGAAGAGAAAGGAGAAGAGAAGAAGAAGAAGAAGAGAAAGAAAAGGAAAGAAGAGGCATTAAAAAGGTTAGTTCTCCATTTTAGCACATATATACGTATATATATATATGGTTTTTGATGGAAAAAGGTGAAAATTAGGGTTAAACCTAAACTTGACCTAGACTTTTGGGAAGGAAGCATTTGATGATAAAAACATGATTTTGGACTTGAATCAAAGCATAAATAATGAAAGAAGTGAGAAACTAACTAAAGAAGTAAAATATGGAAATTTGACATCATGAACAGTAATTTTGTGGTACTGTTCTGGAAACCCAAATGCCACCCAAAATTGTTAAAAGACCTACCGGTAGAAAGCTTGAAATGTTAGCTACAAATGTCTAGAAGACCATTTTGTGAAATTAGATTAAAGGGTGGATGAGAAAGTGGGAAGAACACATGTAGGTCAATCTGTAAGTTCTGAAATTTCAGTATAGAACAGCAAATGTTGTCAAGGATTTAGAGACCTTAATGAAGTGATAAAATTATGAAATTTGGCATGAACCTAGTTTAGGTTGTTAGCTAAAAATTTCATGTTGAGAATTTTGACTAGAATTGAACTTAAATGGATCAAATGATAAGCTTAAGATGTGGAGGTACAATTCTGCAGCAATTCTGCAGAAAAGGAAATTTGGGATTTGTAACTCAAATGGAGTCTAAATGATGTAGAATTTTAAGTGTGACTTTGTTAATTTGACATAGACCTTTAACTAAGAATTTGAGATCAAAATAACTTGAGTTGATGAAGAAATGGATTGAAATACTATGTGTTAGTGAATGAGGTATGAAAATTAGTAATGTAACTTAGATTGGGTAGAAAGTGGTTTAAATGAGTTTGACATGAGCCAAAACTTAGAGAAAATCTTTAATGGGAAGTTGAGATTAAGTGTACAAAATTTGAGAGCATTTGGAGTTGGAAAAGTAAGGTTTTGGCTAGTAGCATTGAAGGTCGCGACATAGGTTCACGGGCATGACTTTGGAACAAAGGCAGATAGTGTTTTCTGGCATGAGGTCGCGACCACGACAATGAAAGTCGTGATCTCGAAAAGGGCTAAAATCAGACAGAAGCTTTTCGCAAGCGTGACCAAGGAAGTCACGACCACGATAAAGCCAGGAATCGGGTAGAAACCTTTGGGAAAAGTCACAAGCGCGACAATGGGGGTCGCGATCGCGATAAGGTCAGAATTTAGACAGTAACTATTGACGAGGATGTCGAGAGCGCGACATTGTGACTCGCGATCGTGAACTTGTGTCTGCCAAAGGAAAAATGGGAGAGAAATTTAAGATTTAAACCAAGTTTTGGGACCTTAAGAATAGATTTTTATTTATAGTATTTCTAAGTACAATTGAGTATCAAGTATGAATGATATTGATGTGAAAATGTAATATGTTTAGGTGCTAAAAGTGAAGGTATCCTTGAAGATCAAAGAAACAAAGATAAGAGGAAAGCAACTCCAGGTAAGTTATATGTTCATTGTGCAACCATGGTGCACGATGACAATGTATTTTGTTAATAATTAATTGTTATAATGTCAAGAAATAATCATGCTACCTTGTGCATGATAATATAATATGAAATATGTGTATGTTTGTAATGAGTTAATTGTGTCATTGTGCGACTTTGTACACGATGATGATATGTTTGAGTTTTGTTATGTGCAAAGTGGTAAATTGTGTGGTAAATTGTGTGGTAAATGATGAGTTCATCATGCAGTTTTATGCATGAGAATGTATTATGAAATGTATGTATGTTGTAGTATGAATGTGCATGAGATTTAATGATAGTTGAGTATGTTGAGTTATGAGCTAGATGATTAAGTATTGGTATTCTAATTGTTAAATGTGTGATGAGATAATGAAATAAGAGTGATATTAAGAAAAGCATATGCATGGATTGATAATGCATGAATTGAGTTGTGCATAAGAGAATATGAATGCCATGAAACATAACATGCATGGAATATGGGAAGAACCAGGAAGAGGAAGAGGTGACCCATATATTTATAAATTTGAAAGAACCAAGAAGAGGAAGAGGTGACCCATAATATGGATAAATGTGTATATGTAGTGAGAAGATCCAAGAAGGGGAAGAGGTGACTCACACTGTATACAATGATATTGAGAAGACACCATGGTGCACCAATTGAATATGA